>JAMPIV010005250.1:0-70000 GCA_024509875.1 Oreohelix idahoensis | reverse complement strand
AGGTTGCCGACTCCTGCTTACACTGTTGCAGCGGCCATTTTGATAATCTAAACCTTGAGAATGTATTCGTACCAGGGTCACCTATAGCTTCTCCTGACATGTTATTCCAGTTCCAGCATCTCCAAGTTTTTGTAAGCCTTGCCTTTGCTACTTGTGTCAGTGAAGCCGTGGACAGTTATTGCAAGTAGTATGGATTCATTTAGTCCATTTGTTTGGTTTTTAAATATTCTCTTTTTTTTTGCCTCATGTTGGCCAGGCGCGCTCCGTTCTGCCTAAGGTCCGTCGGTTATATTAGGGCGCATGCCCAATATACAAGCCCTGGAGTCGGGTTGAGCACAAAGTAGATCCGATCTAACGGCAGATCACAGAGAATGATCCGTTAGATCTCTAGGTGACTCGGGGGAAAAGGGGGGGGGGGGAACAGTATAAAGACAGAGAAGTTTGGCACTAGCTCTCTCCCACTGGCATTTAAAAGTGTTTTATTCCTAAGACTAGAATAGGTAAGTTAAAAAAAAAAATAGATTACTTTAATCGTAAACTGTATGAGAACGAATGAAATCTTTACTTTTGATAGGAAGGCCATCTTGTCTAAACATTAGGTAACATATCACTGAGTTTGAATTTTCCACCGCTTAAAATTATGTACAAGCTGACTTTATTCCAAAATCCAAATATTCTGAAGCTTAAAGGCGGAAATGATTTTATCAAGGTAGACCTGAGAGAGTTGCATGTTTCTAAAGTAGACACCAACGCTCTTAGGCTGGCTTTTGTTGATCTAAGGATATCTCATGAACATTGGTTTTAGCAAGAGTGTTGAAGAGCTGCGCACGATCATTGAAGACTTCGGGTTTTCCCGATAGAGGGTTCCTTCAATTATCGTTACGCAGCAAGAAGTAAAATATGCGTTGGATGACGTCAGAGTGAAAGTGTGACGTCAGTTGAAGAGGGAAATTAGGTTGAGCCGGTAGAAGGACGAGGTGTCCATTTTAATTGTGTGCATATTTCATATTATTCAGGAATTATGTATTTCCGAGCCAGGTTAGCTTCTCAGGTATCCGAGGGAATCAAAGTTAAAGCACATGCAGTTTATCTGCAGTTTATATTAGAAAAGGCCGACAACGGAAATATGGACAGTATGAATGACAAGGGCGATGACTGAAGATGCCGGACGTGTAATGTCAGAGAGAGAGTGAAGCCTGGAGTGATATGTATACAGTTCGCTCTGTTGTATTTTATCTTGTGAAATAAACCTTGGATCGTCCTGGCCTGGTTTATTCATTGAATCCATGTATTGTAAATCTGTACGTCACTCCATCCTGTGAGAAGTGTCAAACGTCAACTGTCAGGGTTTCACAACAAAGAGATAGACTCAGGACAAAAATGTAAATCTGCCTCTAACTCACAAATTAAAGACACTGATTATATCAGCTTTGTTATTGACATCATTGGTATCTAAGACGATCGCAGATAATAATATTAGTTTGCCTAGAAATCTGCTATGTCTAACATCTGCATGTCGTAAGAGATTACAAAAATGATGCTGCGCTTGAGACAGTCAACATCATCATTAAAAAAAACAACTGCTCAG
The DNA here is from genome assembly GCA_024509875.1 of Oreohelix idahoensis. Classification (NCBI taxonomy): domain Eukaryota; kingdom Metazoa; phylum Mollusca; class Gastropoda; order Stylommatophora; family Oreohelicidae; genus Oreohelix; species Oreohelix idahoensis. Next base: position 68,412 of record JAMPIV010005250.1, on the reverse strand, counting down.
AAAACATTCACTGCAAAAACACATGAATGGCCTTGGTACAAGCTACTAATAAGGGGACAAGCGACACTTCTGCTCCTGTGCTCCATGAGAAGCGACAAGGAACATGATGATGATATGTCGCACCCCTAATGCCCTTTTGCTATAATGTCAATATTATGTTTTTTTTCAACTGCACCTGTTTTCTGTTATTATGCCCCATCCTACTGATTCTCAATCTGTGGGTCGCAATCGAAAATTGGGTCGCGGTAACTATTGCGGTGGGTCGCGTATCTTATGTTTCCCTTACTCATAGTTTACAGCGGGCATGCCTTTGACTGAATCTCTATATTTACTACATGGGTTCACAGCTTCTCTAACTGTAAAACTGGGGTGGTGGTTGTAAATAGATTGAGACCCACTGGTTTATTCCCATTTACATTACGACTTCTTTAACAAACAATGCAAAATTTTTAATAACTGTCATTGACTATTGTCCAATTTATTCCACCCCTTACGACTTTTGTTTTTTTTTTTTTTTTTTTTAAATCTTTAAACAAACATATTTTGTCACAAAACATTTCATGTTGTTTAGATTTATCTCACAGCTGGCCTAAGCCGGCTACATAAAGTTCGTACATTATACCCATAAACACACACATACACGTACACACACACACACACATATATATATATATATATATATATATATATATATATACATATTAATGCGACTACACAAGCTAGCTGAGCGCATATATCCAGAGGCACAGTGTGGATTCCGAGCTGGCAGATCAACAACAGACATGATCTTTTCTCTCCGCCAGCTTCAGGAAAAATCAAGAGAGCAGAAAAGACCATTATATATCGCCTTTATAGACCTCACAAAAGCATTCGACCTGGTTAGTAGGGATGGACTCTTTAAAATCCTCCTGAAAATAGGCTGCCCTTCTAAAATGCTGGAAATGATAAAGTCATTCCATGACGACATGAAGGGAACAGTCCAATATGCTGGAAGCACGTCACAGCCCTTTGATATACGAAGTGGCGTTAAACAAGGCTGTGTTCTGGCTCCGGCCCTCTTCGGAATCTTCTTTGCCTTACTCTTGAAACATGCATTCAGAGATGCAACTGAAGGAATATGCCTTCACACTAGGTCAGATGGCCGTCTGTTCAATCTTTCAAGGCTGAAGGCAAAAAACAAAAATCAGAAGGGTCACTATAAGAGACTTGTTGTTCGCTGATGATGCTGCAGTCGTCACTCAAAGCCAACAGGAGCTTCAGAGCTTGATGAATCGCTTCACTAAAGCATGCACGGACTTTGGCCTCACAATAAGTCTAAAGAAAACGAATGTGCTGAGTCAGGATGTGGGTGCTGCACCAGTTATCACTATCGATAACTATGAATTGACAGTGGTGCACCACTTCACATACCTAGGGTCTACCATCAATGACAAACTCTCACTGGATACAGAAATCGACAGCCGCATTGGCAAAGCTGCAGCTACCTTTGCCCGCCTCACATCGCGTGTTTGGGGAAACTCTAGACTCACAGTGAAGACCAAAGCTGCGGTATATAATGCCTGCGTCACCAGCACACTGCTATAAGGCAGCGAGACCTGGACGACCTATGCTGGGCAAGAGAGAAGGCTCAATACCTTCCATTTGCGGTGTCTACGCCGCATCCTCGGCATCTCGTGGAAAGATAAAGTGACAAATGTCGAGGTGTTGTCACGTGCTGGCCTTCAAAGTATGTATACGCTGCTTAGACAGCGCAGACTTCGCTGGCTTGGCCATGTTCGCCGCATGGAAGATGGTCGCATCCCAAAAGATATCTTCTACGGGCAATTAGCAGATGGCAAGAGAACAGTTGGGCGACCACAGCTGAGGTTCAAAGATGTGTGCAAGAGAGATATGAGGGCACTGGACATGGATCCAGCAACATGGGAGGATGAAGCTGCCGATCGCACTAAGTGGCGATGCTATTTACGGCACCACCTCAGATTGGGCGAAGAGAGGCTCACACAAGAAGCAGAGGTGAGGAGAAAACGTCGAAAGGAAAATAAGCAGCTGAGGGCTGCCACCTTGTCACGTGGGTCTTTATATCATTAAATTACCTACATCTTCTTCCTATTCTCTCACCCTAATCCTTTCATTTTATTACTTTTCCGTACTTGTTTTTTTTTCCTGTATTTTTTCGCATCATTCGTTGCGAAAAATATATTTCTTTCCCATCATCGTTTTTCTTTCTCATACTGACTAGTAACCTTATTGCATCAGATGTCAGTCGCGCAGATAGCTGTGAATGTACGGTTCTCGCCAGACATACGTCTGCAGTTTCCCCGGGTCAGAGCGCGGCCCGACCAGATTTCTGGGCCTGGGGTGTGAGAAATTCGTTTCGCTGGACATAGAGCAGACTTTTGGTCTACCATTTTGTTCACCTGTCACTAGCTTAAGGTGTCAAACCCGGCATCTGTACGACGCAGTTGTAGACGGTTGTCTGAGATTTGCAACTGTCACGCGCATTTCTCGGTCACTGGTGGCAGTTACGTCACGCGTTAAGCTGACGTAAATGTTGGGAGTAGGGGAGATAATTTCGCTTGGCGAAATAAGTTTGGGCCCTTTGTCTGATTTTAAGATATTGGCCCGAGTTTGAAACTTTAATTTCATTCTCGCTCCTATATTCGCAGTAGACAGGTTGTTCGAAACAGAATAGCTGTTAGCGAAGTTTCTCAGTTTGTTTCGGCAATTTGTCGAACTTCTAGACTTCCTTAAATATTCAGCATATAATTCTTAAGTTGTGCGACTACCTGTAGTTCTGTGTGAGGTAATATATATATTATATCTAGTATTTTGTGAAATGATAAAGTGTTAAGTCGCTTATTTCATATTTCACTAGTTAGATTTTGCGCAGAGTGCCAAATTTATATAGTCTGTATTATTTTCTAGTGACGTGTTTCAGTGGATAGCAGAATAAATTATATCTTAGCTTACTAAACAATAATGTAGCTATAATGAAGTTAATTTTACTGCTAAGAAATCAGACGAGATCATAATTTTCTAAGCTAACTTACAAATGCTAGAAACCTCATGAGATGTTGACGGAACACGCACGTGTTCCTAAATTCATGGGGATTGATGATTTTTTATTTAAGATATAACTTACTTTACGGGAAATTTAAATGATAAGTCAAGCAGTACTGTAAAGTTTCTTTTCTTCTTTCCACTCTGTAAAGTGTCAGTCGGTATGCTCTGTAAGGAAGAGTGGTGTGTTGTTGAGATCAGGCATGCTCCAGTCTACCCAGCTGTAAATGGGTAACTCACCCTAGTCCTGAGTTAGGGAAGGCAAAGGCTCCAGGGGAAGCAGGCCCTAAACTTGGTCACTCCAACCGACGCAGGATGGTGTATGTATGAAGTAGAAGTGTAGAGTGTGATTACCGCGAATGGTGTACTGTTCGTGTGCTGACCAATATAACCACTCATATACATGTGTCTACAAGGCACCAATGCAGACTGCTGGAATCTTTGTTTACTCAATTTATTCAGACGTACACACTGGGACATACGAGTACATCATGGTATGTTGACATATCAATTTGTAGGTATACATAGCAGATCTGAAGTCATGACACATTCAGAAATAATGGGCAGTACATCAAAAGTTCAATTGTCATGATACATTATGGCCGCATCCCCCTATCTGACTAAACGCGTCAGTGAAGGCAGATCGGTAAATAACTAAAGTTATTTGACGTCCATAGTTTGTAGCATATATTATGAAACCACGAAAGAGGGGGGTTTCTAGCAAGATTGAGATCTCCCTGTCACTGTCCGATAATAGGATAAATAATCTGTTCTCTTGGCAGTGATCAAAACATATGATGACCGAAATCTAACATGGCTGCCTCCCTGAGTTGTCGTTCACTCATTCATAGGAAGGAGAATATAAGCCAGAGTTAATTTATAATGGGTATATAAATGATTTCATAAATGTTTCCATACAGCTCTACGGTGATCAGTTTAATTCACGTAGCCATAACCGCTGCAGGAAAGTCTGTCATCTTCGTCGATACAAAACACGACCCTAGCGATACGAAGCACAATGTTCCATCTAGGTCGAATCGACATGAGATCATCAAAATAGGGTCTGGCAATACATGGAGTCCGAATTATACATGGTACCGTACCTTAGGAGAGTCTCTAACATAAACTATAGTAGAGATACCATCTCCTTTAGAAGAAAACCACTTCATGAATTATATTTCCTTAAGAATCTACCAGCCCTTTGAAAAATGCGTACCCGCCATTATCACGGTACATCGGAACTCATCACGACTTGTCAAGACAACTCATACTTCCGCTAGACCGGAATAATAAGAATCTAGTCCCTCCTACCCATCCAAAATATACAATATAGGACTGATTCTACTTGTACTAATAATATGTAATACATATGAATTCAGGCCATAAACACAATAAGCAAATTAATATATTTTCTGGCCCTAAAAAATAAGTACAAACGTAAGCGCAATATCCTTGCGCCGGATCAATATCCAGAACGATTACTCCTATAATCAAAAGTGTGAATCAAACATGGATTCTCTCGCTTTTACCATAGACAGCATTTTCATACACAAATGAATGAATGTCTATATTTTTCCATATTAAATAGCCATATCGATTTTTGTAATATGTGCGTCAAAATATGCACGCAACAGATTACCACACCCCTCGGGAAAAAAAAATGGTACATTTTTTTTTTTTTTGAAATCCATCTAGGAGCAACATACAATAGGCTCACAACGCACCAATACAATGCGCAGATGATAAGCATAAGTTTTATGACCTTAGAGAAAGTACTTCTCTAAGTATAAATATTTCCAGAGAGGTGTCACCAACGCATACTACAATATTAGCAATGACACAATTTCCACATTAGTTTATACATAAATTTCATCTAAGATATCTTAACATCATGATCATCAAAGACGAAAAACATTGAAAGATCAGCGGTGAATAAATATCAATGAACCGCTAAGTAGTGTTACAATCAATATATGATATATTACATATGTGTACACATTTCAACATAGAAACAACTGTATCAAAGTTGTATAACAGTTATGAATCATGTGGGCATCTAGACAAAATATCTGCCATCACATTTTCTGACCCACGGATAGCTCGCTCCGAAAAATGAAATGGCTGTAGAGCAATCGCGTATCGCGTTGATCTCGCGCTCTTCAGATTTTTACTCTGAATAGCCGTAAGAGCTTTCTGGTCAGTTTCCACAATGAAATGCGCGCCCAGAAGAAATCTTTGCAGTTTAAGGATTGACCAAACCATAGCCAATAATTCACGGTCTAGGACCGAGTAATTCTTCTCTGCGGCATTTAATTTCCGAGAAATATACATCACAGGATGCAGAGTTCCAGAGTACTCTTGCATTAGTGCAGCTCCAATCCCGGTGGATGAAGCGTCACTACGAAGAATAAATGTCTTATCCTTAGAAGGCAATACTAGGATAGGTGAAGTAGAAAACATAGTTTTAACCTTATCCAAAGAGGATTGACATTCTTGAGTCCAATGGACTACATTAGGAGACCCTTTCTTTAGCAAGGAAGAAAGAGGTGACATAATGGAGGACAGATTCGGGATGAATCGTCCATAAAATTGTATTAGACCTAAGAGACTTCGTACTTGCTTTTTAGTCTTAGGAATAGAAATGTTAAGTATCTTACTTGTATTATGGTCTTCTGTTTTTAGGAACCCATGACCAACACGGTGTCCTAAGAAAGATATTTCGCTAAAACCAATACATGCTTTCGATGGTTTCGCTGTCAGGTTATGCTCGCGTAAGATAGACAATAGTTCATTTATACCATTATAGTGATCGTTCCAAGTATCACTGAAAAGACAGATGTCATCAAGATACGCAATGACATCTGAGCGATGAGATAGGATTCGACGCATCATGCGTACAAATGTTGCAGGGGCGTTCATAAGACCGAAAGGCATGAAATTCCATTGGAATAGACCCCTAGGCGTCGAAAAAGCAGTAAACGGTTTGGCGTGTTCGGATAGTGGAACTTGCCAATATCCCTTAGACAAATCGAGTTTAGTAAAGAAGTGAGAATTCGATAGTCTCGTAAGTAGCTCTTCTAGTAAAGGCATAGGTTCCGCATCAAATTTAGTCACTTGATTCAATTTGCGATAATCCACGCAAAGACGTATGTTATTGTCTTTTTTTTTTCCGTACTATAACCATCGGCGAAGAATATGCTGATGTGGATGGTTCAATAATTTTTAACTCTATCATCTCATCTAACTCTTTCTCTACCTGTGCTTGAAAATGTATCGGGATAGGATACGGTCTGACTCTTATAGGACTATGGTCAGTAAGAATAATGTCATGTTGAATGACATCCGTTTGACCAGGAATGTCAGTAAGGACATCCTGAAATTGTTCTAACAAAGTAGAAACTTGTTTCTGCTCTCCTGGAGATAATTCTGGAGAAATTGCAACATCTTTCCATGATTCATTAGAGTGAAGAGGAATCATTGGAAAAGGTAAATTTACATCCGAGAAACTCGTTTCCTCGTCCTGTATTACTGACAGAGATGAGTACTGTCCATGTTGGACTGGAAAATCGTCCGTTGCCTGGAAAACAGGTTGTAAATAATCAGGACGTTCATGGAATTCCGTGAGCATGTTGATGTGGAAGGTTTTACGCTTCCCGTCAATATCGACGATATAGTCAACATCGGAAACTTTTGATATTATATCGTACGGACCTTTCCAAGAAATGAGAAGTCTATTTTCCCTACAAGGTAGCAAGACAAATGCTTTGTCACCTGGACAAAGTTGACGCAAACATCTCTTTTTATTGGCAAATTCCCTTGCCTTCTGTTTCGCAAATTCAGAAGAAGCAGTTGCCAATTTGCATGCTTCAATAATCTTGTGTCTAAGTGCGATGACATATTCATAAGAGGATTTTGTGTCATCGACAATATTATCAGCAGTTATAAGATCATGAAGTAAGGACATAGGACCTCGCGGTTTCGCGCCAAAGACAAGTTCAAAGGGAGAAAATCCTGTATGTTCGTTGGCGACCTCTCTATATGCAAAGAGAGCCGCGGGTAAAACCCTATCCCAATCCTGAGGATGATCTTCCGTTATCTTACCTAGTAGGTTTTTTCAGAGTTCTATTCAAACGTTCCACCATCCCATTGGACATAGGATGATAAATACTACTCAGCGATCTCTCTATCTTCAGAGTCGACATTACTTGAGACATGGTATCCGATATGAGTTGGGTACCATGGACGGATAATATTTCTGCTGGAAATCCCAGACGAGAAAATATTAACCAAAGAGCATCTGCGACATCAGCAGTAGTTATGCTCTTTAGAGGAACAGCCTCCGGCCAACGTGTGCACATATCAACACACGTCAAAATAAATTGGTGTCCTCTCGCAGACTTTATCTTAAATGGACCAATGATGTCTATCGCCATTTTTTGAAATGGCCGAATGGGAATGTCTGCAGCCTGAATAGGTGCATCATGGCGTGGACCTCTGGATTTAATCTCTTGACATACTTTACAAGATCGACAATAGATTCGTATGTCCTTATTCACAGCATACCAAAAGAAAGATTGAAGAACTCTAGCTTTAGTACGGGAAAAACCCATATGTCCAGCACACTGCGAATCATGAGCGTGCTGTAGGATTTTAAGGGGTTTCCCTACAGTGAAAACTAACTTTTGTTCTAATAACATTTTCAAACTTTTTATGTGCTCAATAGACACAGTGTATGTCCATGAACCAAATTCTACAGTTTATTTTGTTAAAAAACATGTGGTTACCATGGTAACCAAAAAAAAAATAATCCGCCATATTGGATTTTCACCACTTTTCGAGAGCTAAAAACTTATGTTTCCCATTGACCAAACTTTACCAAATTGCACACACATGTTGTGACTGACAATTAAAACAATTTATCAGGGGCTTTTTTTGATAAGTTAAAATTCTATTTTTAATGATTTAAAAAAAAAATACACTATATTTGTATGAAAAACAATGAAAAAAAAATATTTAAAAAATATATCAAAGCAAATTACCAAAATATCAAAAAAAAAGCCCCTGTCATTTTAAAGGTATATATGTGTCCTACATGCATGCCAAATTTCAGACTGATCTATTAGATAGTTTGTAAAAAATAACATTTTTTGTTAATAAAATGTTAGTTTTGAGAAAAATGCATTTTAGTCACCGAAGGACTTGTGTTGTCCAATATACTCCATTCTGGGGGGCTGAATGTGTTTAAAATTGTCCAGCACTATATGCTGCACCTCCTTCAGCTTCCTGCAGCTGCTCCTCTTGCCTTTATCTTGCCTAATTTTTCTTCTTTCCTTCTACATGGTAACCAAAAAAAAAACAACCGCCATATTGGGTTTTACACCAATTTTCAAGAAAAAAACTTATGTTTACCATAAAAAATTTTCTGACCAAACTTTATCAAATTGCATACACATGAATTTTTGTGACTGACAATTAAAACAATTTATCTAGGGCCTTTTTTTAATAAGATAAAAAATTCTATTTTTTAATGACTTTTTTTAAAAAATACACTATATTGTATGAAAAAAAACAATGAAAAAAATATATTTAAAAAAATATATCAAAGCAAATTACCCAAAATATCAAACAAAGCCCCTGTCAATTTAAAGTATATAATGTGTCCTATAAGCATGCCAAAAATTTTCAGACCTGATCTATTGGATAGTTTTTAAAAAAAAAAAAACATTTTTTGTTAATAAAATGTTATTTTGAGAAAAATGCATTTTAGTCATCGAGTGACTTGTCTTGTCCAATATACTCCATTCTGGGGGGCTGAAATGTGTTTAAAATTGTCCATCACTATTTGCTGCCCCCCCTTAGGCTTCCTGCGGCTTGTCCTCTCTCTTTTGTCTTGCCTAATTTTTCTTCTTTCCTTCTACCCTGGTAACCAAAAAAAAAAAAAACAACCGCTATATTGGGTTTTTCAACAATTTTCAAGCACAAAAATATTGTTTCCCATTGACCAAACTTTATCAAATTGCACCCACATGTTGTGACTGACAATTAAAACAATTTTTACTCATGATTATTTTAATAAGTTTAAAATTCTATTTTTAAAACGATTTAAAAAAAAAAAAACTATATATTTGTATGAAAAAATATTTTTTTAAATATTTTTTTTTAATTTATAAAAGAAAATTACCAAAATATCAAAAATGCAGATGTGTTACTTTAAAGATATAGATGTGTACTACTCATGATTATTTTTATAAGTTTTAATTTATATTTTTAATGATTTAAAAAAAAAAAACTATATTTGTGTGAAAAAATATTTTTTTTAATATTTTTAAAAAATTTATAAAAGAAAATTACCAAAATATCAAAAATGCAGATGTGTTTTTTTTTAAAGATATAGATGTGTACTACATGCATGCCAAATTTGAGACTCCTCTGTTTGATAGTTTTAGTGAGAAATCGTGCATTTTCGGCACAAATTTGAAAATCATAGCATGGGGGTGGTGCCGACAATATGCTTTTTGATACATCAAATGCATTTTTTATGTTATAAAACCTTGCTCAATCGATTCCTCGATGATTATTTAATAAAATAAGCTCAAAAGTAAAAAATCTATATTTTGTACGTAAAATCCAGTTTTCATAGCAGTGGACCTCCTTAACTCTCATATTTTTAGGCACAAGGATTTGAGAATGAATGGACTTAGCGGAGTCTTGTACCATACGTACAAGTACGCCATTCTTCATCGTAATCCAAGATTTACGATTAGTATCCTTATTCGGATCACCTTTTGTTGCCAGAGTAAAGAATTTCTTTAGAGTAGGATCATCTTCCTGCTGTTTGATAAAGGAATCGTGGGAAATCTCCAAGGGATCATCTCGGATCTGCGCATCATTATCTTCAGAATGTGAAGATTGTGGCATATTAAGAGCTTGAGCCCTAGTGATTACTGCATTAGCCGATTGCATATTAACATTTTCCCAATTAGAAATTTGCTGTGGAGTGCATTCTTTCACCCCGTGAATGCGACCGATGATAAGATCAGCGATCGGATTCGGCAAGAGACATGCTTGCACCTCTCCTGTAAAGAAAGGCGTAGCAATATTGATAATGGCAGTGGAGTACTTCTCCAATGTGCCACCAAATGTTACACATTTGACTATATTGCCTGTAGCTCGAGAAGGATTTACGAGTGATTGCCTCACTCCAATGGTAGTGCACCCCGAATCGAAAAGAATTGATACCGGAGTACCATCTATTAGGCCCCTATTAAAGACAAGAGCACCCCTTCCATTATGCGCAATTGACGCATGGAGAGCGGGAAGCGGGTGACCGCAGCTTAAAGTAGACACTGTGGTTGGATCGAATAATGTTTTGCATTGCGAACACTCAGATGCTCTAGCAAAATCGAAAGCGGAATTTGCTACACTGTTGGAGGAGTCTTTTTTATCATTATTCTGATTATCGGTGTCGTGGAACTCCTGTTGTGCAGAGTTAGCCTGGTAATAAGATTTACCATGTCTTTTGTGTTGTGATCTACCTCGGTTATAATTGTCTCTATAATTATTATTGCCTCTGTTATAACCCCTATTTGGGTTTGAATCATAATATTCATGATCATAATCATCACGCTCGTTATATTGAGTATCCCTGTAATATTGTTTCTGTTGTCTCCATGAAGCACTTGGGTAGTTCCTATAGCTACTCCCTTTTCGAGAATTTCTAACATTATGGGTACCCCTCGCGTGTCGAGGACTATCAGCCCGATTCCAGTTCTTCAAAGAAGAACTCTGATTTGAGCGGTTATCTTGGTTTTGATACTTATTCCAATTAACCTTTTTATCAAATTTATTTTTAGTTCCTTGGAATTTATGTGAGTAATTCTGATTATACTCTGTTGCCGAAGCAACTGGCATACTCTCTTTAATGTTAGAGTTACTAAGAATCATGTCAGGGTGTGCCGTGGCATACTGGTCACAATATTCTTCCATTTGCTTTATTGTACCAGGTTTACGCTCATGTAAGAACTCTAGGAATGATTTATTTACAGAAGACATGACCTTGTCTCTTAGCAATAAATCCGTAAGACCATCAAATGTTTTCTCTGTTTTGGATAATTCAATCCATCGTGAAAGTGTAATTCGTGCTTTTGAGATGAAATCTGAGAATTCTACACCTACCTCAGGTCTCATTGTTTTAAACAAAAGACGATAACCTTCTTCAGACAGCTGATATCTCTTTATCAAAGCTGCCCTAACAGCATCATAATTATCTTTGTCGGCCTCTTCAACAAAATATAACTTACTTAGGGACTCCCCTTTTAGATTTTCAGACAACTGATTAACATACTGTGATTTGTCAACATTATGAGATCGACAAGCCCGTTCAAATCTAGAAAGCCAAAATGTTATGTCATCACTGGTAGGGTTAAACGCTGGTACCTTGACCTTGTACACAAAGGGTTTACCATTACCACCAGATGCCTGATTAACATTACTCATACATGTCAATTTTAATTTCTCTAATTCAAACTCATGTTCTCTTATTGCTTTTCTCTCTTCAGCTTCTCTATCTAATCTTCTCTGTTCTGCAGCAGCTTCTAATTTTTTCTGTTCTGCAGCAGCAGCAACTTCTAATTTTTTTCTGTTCTGCAGCAGCAGCAACTTCTAATTTTTTCTGTTCTGCAGCAGCAGCAACTTCTAATTTGTTCTGTTCTGCAGCAGCTTCTAATTTTTTCTGTTCTGCATCAGCTTCCAATTTTCTCTGTTCTGCCTCAAATCTCCTTTCCTCCATTTGCATCTGCAATTTCTTTAGTTCAGCAGCAGCATCAGCTTCTTTTTCTAATCTTTTTTCTTCAGCTAGAGCTTTCCTTTCTTCTGCAGCAAGCTTTTTTTTCTTCTATTTGAAGTTTTCTCTCCTCAGCCGCAGCTTTTTTTTCCTCAGCAGCAGCTTTTCTTTCTTCAACAGCAGCAGCAGTTTTTTTCTCTTCTGCAGCTAATGCTTTGTCATATTGAGCAACAGCCCATTGTTCTAAGTCTTTTCCAGTCTTATCAAGAGATTTTCCTTGTGCAATGAAATAATCTAATGTAGACATATTGTCTTCTTAAATCAGAAACCTGAAAAAGTAAATAAATTACCCTATTTCACTAATGGGAGACAAGTCTATACCATAGACTTAGTCTTAGTCCAAACTTGTATGGTTTATAATAACCAATGATAACTTGAGTACCTGTGGACAACAATAACTGTATCTCAAATACTGTGGGGACAAGCCTTACAAAGGTCTTGTATACCTCAATGTAATCAAAGATCACTTGAGTACCTGTGGAAAAAATATTTCCCTTTACCAATCATTTTGGGAGACAAGCCTTACAAAGGTCTTGTACACTTTGTTTTATAACAATAACAATCATAAAGTACTGATCTGTACTATACTATCAGTGTATACCACTATACGTCATATGTCAACTAAAGACATTACAAAGGACAAACAAGAAAAGACAATATGAACACATTTGCAGAGATCAAATTAAATTAAATAGGAGAAATGAAAAAAATGATCACAGAAACCGTGATGATAACTGCCATAATATAACAAGACAAATAACGCCACAGTGTATAAACATAAGGGTGTAAAAAACTGAAATGAAAGGAAAGATGAGACCTACAATTATACAAACAAATCAAACAAAACTAAGGAACACAAAATTATTACCAAAAACAACGAAGAAAAGAACACCTCATCACAACTAACAGAAATAGCAGCAAATTGTTGCTAACAAATTTCCAATTAAGAAAATGTGTACCTATAGAATACTAGTCCAGACCAATGTCACTGTACGTTGAGAAATGTCAACAATACTGCTCCAGATATTTTCTACACTTGATACCACTGTCCTGTGTAATACTGTCTGTACAGCGAAAAACTGTCAACAAGCGCTGACCTAGATACAGCATCCTATCGGTAATACAGGTCAAGCTGACATCGACTGTATAGCTGTCCTACTGGTGTTGATGTGGTCAAACAAATGTTCTTTTAGCTGTAAACTGTGATTCTCAACACAAAACTGCGTAAGCTGGACCCAGGAATCTGGCTCGCCACTGTAAAGTTTCTTTTCTTCTTTCCACTCTGTAAAGTGTCAGTCGGTATGCTCTGTAAGGAAGAGTGGTGTGTTGTTGAGATCAGGCATGCTCCAGTCTACCCAGCTGTAAATGGGTAACTCACCCTAGTCCTGAGTTAGGGAAGGCAAAGGCTCCAGGGGAAGCAGGCCCTAAACTTGGTCACTCCAACCGACGCAGGATGGTGTATGTATGAAGTAGAAGTGTAGAGTGTGATTACCGCGAATGGTGTACTGTTCGTGTGCTGACCAATATAACCACTCTTACACATGTGTCTACAAGGCACCAATGCAGACTGCTGGAATCTTTGTTTACTCAATTTATTCAGACGTACACACTGGGACATACGAGTACATCATGGTATGTTGACATATCAATTTGTAGGTATACATAGCAGATCTGAAGTCATGACACATTCAGAAATAATGGGCAGTACATCAAAAGTTCAATTGTCATGATACATTATGGCCGCATCCCCCTATCTGACTAAACGCGTCAGTGAAGGCAGATCGGTAAATAACTAAAGTTATTTGACGTCCATAGTTTGTAGTATATATTATGAAACCACGAAAGAGGGGGTTTCTAGCAAGATTGAGATCTCCCTGTCACTGTCCGATAATAGGATAAATAATCTGTTCTCTTGGCAGTGATCAAAACATATGATGACCGAAATCTAACATGGCTGCCTCCCTGAGTTGTCGTTCACGCATTCATAGGAAGGAGAATATAAGCCAGAGTTAATTTATAATGGGTATATAAATGATTTCATAAATGTTTCCATACAGCTCTACGGTGATCAGGTTAATTCACGTAGCCATAACCGCTGCAGGAAAGTCTGTCATCTTCGTCGATACAAAACACGACCCTAGCGATACGAAGCACAATGTTCCATCTAGGTCGAATCGACATGAGATCATCAAAATAGGGTCTGGCAATACATGGAGTCCGAATTATACATGGTACCGTACCTTAGGAGAGTCTCTAACATAAACTATAGTAGAAATACCATCTCCTTTAGAAGAAAACCACTTCATGAATTATATTTCCTTAAGAATCTACCAGCCCTTTGAAAAATGCATACCCGCCATTATCACGGTACATCGGAACTCATCACGACTTGTCAAGACAACTCATACTTCCGCTAGACCGGAATAATAAGAATCTAGTCCCTCCTACCCATCCAAAATATACAATATAGGACTGATTCTACTTGTACTAATAATATGTAATACATATGAATTCAGGCCATAAACACAATAAGCAAATTAATATATTTTCTGGCCCTAAAAAATAAGTACAAACGTAAGCGCAATATCCTTGCGCCGGATCAATATCCAGAACGATTACTCCTATAATCAAAAGTGTGAATCAAACATGGATTCTCTCGCTTTTACCATAGACAGCATTTTCATACACAAATGAATGAATGTCTATATTTTTTTCATATTAAATAGCCATATCGATTTTTGTAATATGTGCGTCAAAATATGCACGCAACAAGTACACTTGCAGTTTAATAATGTAAGTTATAGTGGGTACATATTGTAAAATTATTTGATATGTGTTCTTTCTTTTATATAGTGAAACGGTGGTACCCAACTTTACCAGCGTTCTAGTACGTGAACTTTATTTGGGAAGAAACAAATCACTTTCATTACCTGAACTGTAACAGTTAAATGAAGTAAGAGGCCTTCGCGCCAGAATTAATTCTTCCAGAATAACTCTTCAGTACAATTCAGCCCGTTGTGGCAAGCAAAGATCAGAAACATTCCGACAGAGTTTTGACTAGTACTGTGGTGACCAAATATAGTAACTTCCTGAAAGTAGACACCGATCTGACATTCCTTAAATTCTAGAAACCAAAGCTAATGACATTGTGCTCTGCTAACTTTCGTGCCTGGACAATATTTTATGTGACTTAATCAGACATTCGAAAAATTAGAACACCCAAGGAATCGTTCCCTGAGAGTTTAGTACGTCTTTTGGAACTGGGGATTTCTTGGTCAAGGACTGCATTTTCGGGTCTGTGTGAAGGTCCTAGAATTGAATATGTTCCCAGAGGCAGCGAGCAAAGTTGTGAGTATAACTGCATGGCCATGGCTGAATGAATGAGTGTACGCAGATCAGAGTGTTATTTTACAGTTATAGATTGTCACCCATTTACTGTCTTAATTCTTTTTGTTTAACCTGCAGAATTTGTTACTATTTGCTAGAGTTTCTTTACTTCTTAGGCTAAATCAGATTATTCAACTCTGTGCATACATTTACGAGAAAAGAAGAAAAACTCTTAGCCTAAACCCTGCGTATCTATAACTCTTTGGGCCATCATCTGTTCTCTTAACGGGGCTGTGGGCTAAACCTAGAGCTAAGATCATAACGGGGCTATCATCCTTGTAGCATTATTCTTAAATTTTATGACTATTTGTATATGTTTTTCCTTGATGTATTTTTGGTGTTGTGAGAAGATTTTTTTTTGATGTTAATAATAAAAATCTCTCTCTTGAACTAAATCAGTGCGTTGGTCAGCTCGATCCCAATTATCTGTATATTCATTGTGATAGAGTCCCACGTCTGTGTGTTTAACTGTCGTCACGTGTATGTGCGTGCCCGTGAGTAGATAGAGAGATATTAATATATATATATATCTGTGTGTAGACTGTCTGACGCCTTTAAAAGCGGTCGTAGAAGATAGGTGAGAGAGAGAAGATTATCTCGATTCTCAAAGACAGCTTCTTTATCACATTCTATCATCTCACGTGTGGGAAATTCTATTGTGGTTTTTTTTTTGTTCACCAGCTCTCACTGTGACTATCACTCATTCCAACCTATTCTGAAGGGACCAACCCAAGTCTTAATACTCCTATCTAAAATCTACGACAAATGGTCGCTCGTTACCGGGAATTGAACCCAAAATCCTAAGGCGATACGACAAATGGGTTCTCGTCCGTAGAATTTTTGAACTTAGAATAGGAAGACGAGTACGACAAATGGTTGCTCGTTTCCGGTCTTTGAACTTAGAATAGGAAGACGAGTACGACAAACGTGGACTCGTCTATCTGGATTTTGTATTTAAGATTCTTTATTCTGTAATAGAGTAAGAGTGTGATGTCTTGTGAGTTGTGTATCTTTTAAAAATAATTTATCCCCTAGACTAACGATCTGTTTTCGGGCGTGCTGACCACACAAACTGATAGTTTTTTTCCACAGCATTTAGAAATAATATACATTTCAGTTACAGGTTGATTGTCAGAATATATGTTAATTACTGATTTTGTAATACTAAACGCTGGTAAAGTAGTGAGTGTATAACATTCACTGGGTTTTGAAGAAGTAGGTGTTTGAGCAAAAGCTAAGGAGTGCGTTTCGGACTATTTGTCCAGATTAATTGCCTCCCTTACCCTAACTGTCTTCAGGGGTGAACTTGATAGTGGACTTTATAATTAAGGGATTATTTTTCTCTTTAATTTTTGCAATAATTATTTTGCTTTTCCACTGTAGCAACTTATTTTTCAGAAGTAATCTTAACTACCATTTAGTTGGCGTAGTCGTGTTTTGCATTAAGTGCTTTATTGCCGATAATAGCAGCGATAGTTAGATTTAATTTGGAGGAGGTATCCCAGGGTTAAGGATATCATCTTTTGATTTTTGGTAATTTTTTTTCTCGTAAGTGGTAGGAACCAGTGTATCCTTTTTCCTATTTTCGTTCTCCACTAGTCTCAGTCGCTGATTTAATATGGCCGAGAGGGCGAAACTGAGGCAGATGTTAAGACAGGAAGCAATGGAAGAGGGACTGGAAGGAGAAGAAGCGAAAGCATTTGTCAGAGACGAACTCGAGAGATATGATGCGGAGAGGAAAGCAGCGGAAGCTAAGGAAAAAGCAGCCGCAGATTTACAGCAGAAGAAGATGGATGAGGAAATGGAAATTCGCAGGATGCAGCATGAGGAAAGAGAGAAGGAGAGACAGCAGGAGAAGGAGAGGGAGGAGAGACAGCTTGAGGAAAAAGAGAAACAGAGACAGCACGAGTTGGCTCTTAAAACTCTAGAATTCCAAAGTCGTGGTGCTGCCTCTACCTCCAGCAATGGAGAGTCTTCTCCTCATTCTTCCTTAACTGACCCTGCTAACACTCAATCTCTTCAACTAAATGCTATGTCTTTCACTCTTGAGTCTTTCCCTTGTCCAAATGAGAAGATTGACACATGGTTAGAAAAATTTGAGAAAATTGCAACTCTGTACGGGTTAGAGAGGTCGCGTTGGAATATGAAACTTTCCCAGGCCCTAAAAGGTTCTGCTTATGATGTTTATTCTAAGCTGGAAAGTAGCCAACAAGACGACTACGATGTGTTGAAGAAAGCGTTACTGGAGCGCTTTGAAATGAACGCTCGCAAATTTTTGCAACTGTTTCGCAACAGCAGAAAGGAGAATTCTGAATCTTTTCACCAGTTCTCTTCCCGTCTAAAGGGATATTTGACAAAGTGCCTTGAGCTCTCGCAGCTCCCCTCTACCTACGAAGGTCTTGAGGAATTTGTTTTAACAGAACAAATAAAGAACACATTGTCTGCGGATACCCGGAGATTTCTCGCTGAGCAGGGGGCAGAAAAACTTGAGACATTTTGGAAAAGTCTGAGCGTTATCACAATGCGCTGGCTGAACTACCGGCCACAAAGCGGAAACCGACAGAGGAGCATTTTCGAAAACATAACCTTGAGCAATCTTCTCAGGCTTCTAACCTAGATAACCACAGAGAAACTGGACCTCAAAACCCCCCTCCTGAAAAATCCAAGTTCTACAAGAACAAGTACCCCAACCACCCCAAACAGTCTGATCAACCCGACCGCCCTACATGGCAGCGTAGCCAGAAAGGACAAGGTGGCAAAGGGAGAACCCCTGAGCACGGGACATATGATCAGACCGAGCACACCGAGCCGAAACGCATCGGATGCTTATTGACAGTCTCGCAAGGCGGAATTGTTGACAGTGATTCCCAACCTGTTGGGGATAGACCCTCAACGCGAGGTACTGTTACTTTGAACGGTTCTCAAACTTATTGCTTATTTGACACGGGGCTTTCTTACGATTGCATTGTTGCCAGAAAGCTGGTTAAACCCGGTCAAGAGACAGGAGAGACCGTCAAACTTTGTGGAGTTCGTAAGAGTGATGCACCTACAGCGCTTCCCATCGCATTGGTGGAGATACACTCTGACTTTGTCAGAGGTGTGATCAAAGCGGCTGTTATGGATGATCCCATCTACCCAGTCATACTTGGCGGGAGATACGTGTGTATTAGGAAACCGGAAGAGCCGATTGTGGCAGCAGTAACTACAAGAGGGCAAACCAAGAAGGAACGGGAGCCTGCGCCTAATTTGTTACCCATGGAACTTAAAGAAGCGCAATACAAGGACCCTACCTTGGCACCCTGCTTTAGGAAACTGCCCATTGCTAAGGAACCCAAACAGCACGGGGACATTTTTTCTGAGGATGGCGTACTTTATCGGAGAACGGGCAAGCCTGACCAAGGTTACAACCAGCTCCTAGTACCGAAACAGTACAGAAGCCAAATCCTAGAAATGGGGCACTCTCTTCCCTTCAGCGGACATATGGGACAGAACGCCACAAACCAACGGATAACCACTCATTATTGGTGGCCAGGAGTAAACACTGATATTATCAGGTACGTCAAATCCTGTGCCCAGTGCCAACGTGTACCACCCAAGCAACGGACACCCCCAGTCCACATGGGTGAAATGCCAATAATGGGAACACCATTCGAACGGGTTGTGATCGACATTTTAGGGCCTTTCGAAAGGACTAAAAGAAGGAACAGGTTCATCCTGACCTTAGTCGATACATGCACTTTATGGGCAGAAGCTATCCCGCTAACATGCGCAGATGCCAAGCATGTCACAGAAGCCCTCGTGCAGATTTTCACTCGGTTGGGATTCCCTCAGCAAGTGTTGACGGATAATGGATCTCCATACCGAAACCTGTTGATGGATGAGATCGTTAAGATCTTGAGGACCCAGCACATCCACACTAAGCCATATACTCCGGCCGGAAATGGGCTCGTGGAACGTGCTAATGGAAACCTCACCATGATGCTAAGTAAGCTGGCACAAGTGAAACCTGAAGATTGGGATCTCTGTATTCCTGCAGCATTATTTGGCTACAGAGAATCTCCTCATACTTCCACAGGATTTCCGCCAGCTACACTCTTATTCGGCAGACCCATTAAGGGCCCGCTTGAAGCCTTACTTCAGTCTTTGACAGACGAGAAGGCTGATGAGACAGTTGTCTCAGCCAGTAAATATGTGTCGGTTTTAAAGGAACGGTTGAAACTAGGGTGGGACCTAGCAACGACTAACTTTAAGCGAGCACGCACCAAGCACGCTAACCGATACAGGAAAGTCGCGGAAGAGAGAGAACTGGAAGCAGGAGAGAAAGTTTTGGTGTTGCTCCCTACCGAGAACAACCAACTGAAGATCGGATGGCAAGGGCCGTTTACCGTCCTGAAAAGGATTTCTAAGGCTAACTACCAGATCTCTATTCAAGGAAAGGAGAAGGTTTTCCATTTAAATCTCTTAAAGAGATACTTGGAAAGACCAGTGCCAACCTCCGACCATCTCCTGACGATCGCCAGAGCTGACGAAGATGATGATAGTGGCAGGGATATTCCACCGCTATCACAGGAAATCTTTCAAAAATGTCAGAAGCGGCGACGCTCTTTCAAGCGCGCATGGGAGACATTCCAGAGGAAGGAAACTTTGGGGAGCAGACTTCATGAGTAGGACTTGCAGAGAGATGGAGGGGGAAGACGGGAGGGAAGAAGACAGACACCCCGAAGCTACGGTTATAGGAAATTTAATTCCATAACGTAGACATGGAGTGCTTCCATATCTTAAGGGGGGACGTCCTGTCACGTGGGTCTTTATATCATTAAATTACCTACATCTTCTTCCTATTCTCTCACCCTAATCCTTTCATTTTATTACTTTTCCGTACTTGTTTTTTTTTTCCTGTATTTTTTCGCATCATTCGTTGCGAAAAATATATTTCTTTCCCATCATCGTTTTTCTTTCTCATACTGACTAGTAACCTTATTGCATCAGATGTCAGTCGCGCAGATAGCTGTGAATGTACGGTTCTCGCCAGACATACGTCTGCAGTTTCCCCGGGTCAGAGCGCGGCCCGACCAGATTTCTGGGCCTGGGGTGTGAGAAATTCGTTTCGCTGGACATAGAGCAGACTTTTGGTCTACCATTTTGTTCACCTGTCACTAGCTTAAGGTGTCAAACCCGGCATCTGTACGACGCAGTTGTAGACGGTTGTCTGAGATTTGCAACTGTCACGCGCATTTCTCGGTCACTGGTGGCAGTTACGTCACGCGTTAAGCTGACGTAAATGTTGGGAGTAGGGGAGATAATTTCGCTTGGCGAAATAAGTTTGGGCCCTTTGTCTGATTTTAAGATATTGGCCCGAGTTTGAAACTTTAATTTCATTCTCGCTCCTATATTCGCAGTAGACAGGTTGTTCGAAACAGAATAGCTGTTAGCGAAGTTTCTCAGTTTGTTTCGGCAATTTGTCGAACTTCTAGACTTCCTTAAATATTCAGCATATAATTCTTAAGTTGTGCGACTACCTGTAGTTCTGTGTGAGGTAATATATATATTATATCTAGTATTTTGTGAAATGATAAAGTGTTAAGTCGCTTATTTCATATTTCACTAGTTAGATTTTGCGCAGAGTGCCAAATTTATATAGTCTGTATTATTTTCTAGTGACGTGTTTCAGTGGATAGCAGAATAAATTATATCTTAGCTTACTAAACAATAATGTAGCTATAATGAAGTTAATTTTACTGCTAAGAAATCAGACGAGATCATAATTTTCTAAGCTAACTTACAAATGCTAGAAACCTCATGAGATGTTGACGGAACACGCACGTGTTCCTAAATTCATGGGGATTGATGATTTTTTTTTAAGATATAACTTACTTTACGGGAAATTTAAATGATAAGTCAAGCAGTACACTTGCGGTTTAATAATGTAAGTTATAGTGGGTACATATTGTAAAATTATTTGATATGTGTTCTTTCTTTTATATAGTGAAACGGTGGTACCCAACTTTACCAGCGTTCTAGTACGTGAACTTTATTTGGGAAGAAACAAATCACTTTCATTACCTGAACTGTAACAGTTAAATGAAGTAAGAGGCCTTCGCGCCAGAATTAATTCTTCCAGAATAACTCTTCAGTACAATTCAGCCCGTTGTGGCAAGCAAAGATCAGAAACATTCCGACAGAGTTTTGACTAGTACTGTGGTGACCAAATATAGTAACTTCCTGAAAGTAGACACCGATCTGACATTCCTTAAATTCTAGAAACCAAAGCTAATGACATTGTGCTCTGCTAACTTTCGTGCCTGGACAATATTTTATGTGACTTAATCAGACATTCGAAAAATTAGAACACCCAAGGAATCGTTCCCTGAGAGTTTAGTACGTCTTTTGGAACTGGGGATTTCTTGGTCAAGGACTGCATTTTCGGGTCTGTGTGAAGGTCCTAGAATTGAGTATGTTCCCAGAGGCAGCGAGCAAAGTTGTGAGTATAACTGCATGGCCATGGCTGAATGAATGAGTGTACGCAGATCAGAGTGTTATTTTACAGTTATAGATTGTCACCCATTTACTGTCTTAATTCTTTTTGTTTAACCTGCAGAATTTGTTACTATTTGCTAGAGTTTCTTTACTTCTTAGGCTAAATCAGATTATTCAACTCTGTGCATACATTTACGAGAAAAGAAGAAAAACTCTTAGCCTAAACCCTACGTATCTATAACTCTTTGGGCCATCATCTGTTCTCTTAACGGGGCTGTGGGCTAAACCTAGAGCTAAGATCATAACGGGGCTATCATCCTTGTAGCATTATTCTTAAATTTTATGACTATTTGTATATGTTTTTCCTTGATGTATTTTTGGTGTTGTGAGAAGATTTTTTTTTGATGATAATAATAAAAATCTCTCTCTTGAACTAAATCAGTGCGTTGGTCAGCTCGATCCCAATTATCTGTATATTCATTGTGATAGAGTCCCACGTCTGTGTGTTTAACTGTCGTCACGTGTATGTGCGTGCCCGTGAGTAGATAGAGAGATATTAATATATATATATCTGTGTGTAGACTGTCTGACGCCTTTAAAAGCGGTCGTAGAAGATAGGTGAGAGAGAGAAGATTATCTCGATTCTCAAAGACAGCTTCTTTATCACATTCTATCATCTCACGTGTGGGAAATTCTATTGTGGTTTTTTTTTTTTTTCACCAGCTCTCACTGTGACTATCACTCATTCCAACCTATTCTGAAGGGACCAACCCAAGTCTTAATACTCCTTTCTAAAATCTACGACACACCTCAGGGGCGCATTCCCATAGTCAGTTATGACTGAAGGGGCTATTATTATATATGGGTGTGTGTACAAAGTTTAGCGTGGGTGAAGATCACACATTTTCAGATTTTCAGTACTAGAAAATGCTCAGGAAATTTAAAAAAAAAAAAAAAGACAAGAAAATGTGATTCCGGTAAAATCTATAGATATGTTGATAAAAGAAAAAGCAAACCTGTTATGTAATCTATACCTGGTAGTATAAACGTCAAAACGTCAAAAATATCAAAATTAATATTAATATTAATGGCGGTATCAGAAGTTGCTCTTTTCTCCCGTCTTAATAGTCATGTTATGAATTGAGCATAGTGATTAATTAGACCTCCTCAATATATTCTCCTTTGCTCCGTCTGCTTAGCGTCTTTTTATTTCTGCTGATGTCTGTATTTAGGCGTTGCGTGGCAAAGTGGTTGATGCACTTGACTCTGACGGTAAAATTACAGGGTTCGAGAACCTACTAGCGTCACGCTTCAATCTACCCAGCTGTAAATGGTTACCTTAGGGTTAGTGAAAGCAAAGTCAGATATGAAGGTACCTGGTCACCGAACCTCGTAAAGCAAAGACCTAGTATAGTGAAGTCTCTAACACGTCACACGCCTACGTTAGTGCCATCTATGGGACCGTTACCTCACCTTATATCTGGATTTATTTCTCTTCTCCTTGTGATTTTTGGGGGGTTTTCTTTATGTCTTCTAACATGGCAGTTCCATATCACTAACTTACTTGTCATGCTATTTGATAACGTCTTCAATAATTTATGAAACACCCACATCTAACGATCTTTCCCCACCTCCTGTGAAGCTATAATTTAAGTGGCTTTTTACATTAATTCTACATTGGGAAACCTTTCATAACATTCTACAACTGTCTACTCTGCGCAAACATCCATTTATGAATAGTTATAATGTTGTTAAAACATTGTTATGTAAAAGCAGTGTTAAAGTACAAATAATATTGCAGACATATGGTAAACTACATGGAACACATCCCAGATAGTGATGTCATAAAGAATAACATAGGCAATTATGATTGAGCAAGCCAGCCTCTAGATATAAGAAGGAAATAGGAAATCAATGAATATTGTTATACTGAAGATAATCATTCAATGTTTACGTCAACCCACAACAACTGAAATTAACAATGCATTAGGTGAAATAATTTTCAGATAAGCTTAGAATATGTTGCGGATGAATTTCCCAAAATCGATCCCAAAATTCCAACTTCAGTCCAGAAAGTAACATTGAAACAAACAAAATGTCATATCTAAGTAATAGGTATGTCAAATTTCTTCTTATTTCGAAATAATGTGAGTAATATTTGGCAAGAATGCTTTGCTGTGCCACTGAGCAACCATTGGGTTTTCAACTTCCTGTCTACTGTACTACTAATCGCTTCTGTTGTTGACCTATTTTTATGCCATGATGTTAAACTGTCCAGAATATTCTCTCTTTGTCGTCATCTATGTCGTTTTTTCCTTTTATCTTTCCTGTTGTCACGATATACTCCAGCTTCCTTCTTCTCACTACATGCCCAAACAATAACTTCAAGATGACCTACTTCAGTCCTTGCTCTATCGCCGTACTAAATCAGCTGTACGCTTAGCTCCTCAGTAAGTTTTGATTCTCTATTTACCAGCTCCACAAAGGCTCTGTACAATTCAAGTTAACCTCATCATGTGACAAATACTGCTGCAGATACCACCACTGCATGAGCACGTGAATGCTTGGTGCAGGCTTCATGAAAGAAGGATCAGCCATAATGGTGGATCCATGCCCCATTAGAAGCGGACAAGAAAATGAAAATGATGATAATTTAAGTTATCTGTACACTTAAGGATTCCGTATATTTGTAGCCAAGTGTAACTAGGTCCGTTAATAAGTTATCTGTACACTTAAGGATTCCGTATATTTGTAGCCAAGTGTAACTAGGTCCGTTGATAAGTTATCTGTACACTTAAGGATTCCGTATATTTGTAGCCAAGTGTAACTAGGTCCGTTGATAAGTTATCTGTACACTTAAAGATTCCGTATATTTGTAGCCAAGTGTAACTAGGTCCGTTAATAAGTTATCTGTACACTTAAGGATTCCGTATATTTGTAGCCAAGTGTAACTAGGTCCGTTGATAAGTTATCTGTACACTTAAGGATTCCGTATATTTGTAGCCAAGTGTAACTAGGTCCGTTGATAAGTTATCTGTACACTTAAGGATTCCGTATATTTGTAGCCAAGTGTAACTAGGTCCGTTGATAAGTTATCTGTACACTTAAGGATTCCGTATATTTGTAGCCAAGTGTAACTAGGTCCGTTGATAAGTTATCTGTACACTTAAGGATTCCGTATATTTGTAGCGAAGTGTAACTAGGTCCGTTGATAAGTTAAACTACTTAAGGATTCCGTATATTTGTAGCGAAGTGTAACTAGGTCCGTTGATAAGTTAAACTACTTAAGGATTCCGTATATTTGTAGCCAAGTGTAACTAGGCTACTTAAGGATTCCGTATATTTATAGCCAAGTGTAACTAGGTCCGTTGATAAGTTAAACTACTTAAGGATTCCGTATATTTGTAGCGAAGTGTAACTAGGTCCGTTGATAAGTTAAACTACTTAAGGATTCCGTATATTTGTAGCGAAGTGTAACTAGGTCCGTTGATAAGTTAAACTACTTAAGGATTCCGTATATTTGTAGCCAAGTGTAACTAGGTCCGTTGATAAGTTTAACTACTTAAAGATTCCGTATATTTGTAGCGAAGTGTAACTAGGTCCGTTGATAAGTTAAACTACTTTACACAGCTTCTAAAAACTACACATTAAAACCAAATATCTACAAAAGTTCCACCTTCTGTTCGCCAGCAACATGATATACAGTCAATCACTTGCTCGATACAACTTACATTTGCAAACAGTAATCTCAACTGCATCCTAGATTTTAACTGCTCACATGCAGACAAGTTATCGTCAGGCATTCGTTGCATTTTTAACGCACAGTTCACAAATTCAAACTACTTCTTGAATCTGTGACTGGAGTACTATTTCAGTCAGGCATGACAAAGAGATTTTCTGTCATTTAACTAAGACAGGTAAGATCGTTTCCGGTCGGCAACAACTCGTCAACAAATGGGTACCTTATGCATTTCTTGTGTCGTGTAGTTCCCGGTGATCTCTGGTCAGACAAACAAAGAGTATTACTTAACCTACCTCAGGCATGTCGCACGAGGCGACGTACATTAAGTTGCGCATGGGCAGGCAGGCAACCTCATCATCTAAAAACAATTGTTACAGAAACCACTGATGCAAGAACACATGCATGTTTGGTACGGGCTTCCTGCAAGGAGACCAACTGAAGTTGTGGCTCCATGCTCCATAAGGTGCCAAACAGGAAAAGAATAATGATGGTAATGATTATGTCATTCTTGCTGTCACACTATCCGTTACACTTTGACCTGTGACAAGGGATATAACCAGTTGCGTCAATAGATTCATGTCTTCCAAGTATTTAACGTCCTTGCAAAACCGAACTTTTCAAGCACCTGAGTCTCTTGATTGCTACAATATGCGAACATTTAGTTTTCATTGAAGCACAAATTTAATACTGGCAACATCAACCTAGTCTCTACTCAGTGGCAGATAACTCCAAAACTACTTCTTTCACACTATTCAGAGCGATTAACACGTTCGATAACTCCTAAACACTTTACTAACTCTTTCAAAATACCACATTCTTTCCCCTTAACTATCGAATAACTGTCACACATGACTTCTGAATAAACCAAGATATGAGTTTACTACTGCTTCTCAGTCAGCTATTATCAGTCAACTAATTTAAGGCTGCGCATGCCTGGAAATTTCCTCATGATAAATAAAATGGCGCAGAAATGACAACGGCAAGAAAACATGATGAACTGCCCTGAGTTAAAGTTCCTTCAAAGAGTTATTACTGTGATTGCACGATAAGGACCCAATAACAAATGAAAAGAATTATAAATGATTAACTAGAAAACATTGTAAGTTCATGAAGTTTTGAAAAGTGATTAAAGGTTTAACAATTTATCACAGCTTGATGTCTGTCAGTATCGTCAAGCCGAGCCTGGAAATGAGTCATATTAATATAACAGATAACATCATATTAAACTAGAAGTTATACTGACCTGCTCTCGTCAACGTATACAGTTTCCAGTACACTGGCTGCATACTCCAGATTTTTTTTCATATCATCTTTGTTAAGTTCGTCTCTCTCCAAACGTCGGACGAGATTCCGCAACCTGAGAAATAGTAGGAACAAAATGTTTATATTTAGGCTGCATAATGTTTATGTTTAGGTTGCATAATGTTTACGTTAATATTGGGAATATGGTGTTAGGCCCATATTTTCTTGACAATCGGCACACTAGGGGTGATGTGGTCAGCATCACGCCGGCCGCCTTAACCTCCTTCCCCCAGAGTTGCTCTGGTACCAAATTCATACTGCTGGGTCCACCCCAGCCGTCTGCGGTCTAAAATATCCCACCTCAACTGGGGATCGAACCATGGACCACCGAGCTAGGAAGCCAGTGCACTAACAACTGTGCTACAGCGAGTATCATATTGTAACTCAGTTTTACACATTTCCGCTCTATTTATTATTGACACCTGTTATCCAAAAATGCACTTTGATTGATAAAACGGTATGAGGTTTAGTCATTTAAAACGTCGTTGTCTATTGCAAATTACAAATAATTTTAGCATTAATATTAAATTAAACATTGATTAATGACATTAAATATTTATTACACAAGCCTGCTCTATGTGCCAACTTAAAAAAAAAAAAAATTGCATTTTGCCTCGTTTTTGCGAGGCACGCATCCTTCAACCTAGACAAATGGTTTGTCGGTTATATTAGGGCACATGTCCAAATATAATAGACCTTGTGATTTGCATAAAAAAGCGTGTATTCGCGGATAAATTGAAAAATAAATCTCCATGTTTTGTCAGAGGTCGGCAAAATTCAGAAGCAGAATGTCTCTTGTGCCGAGGTGGCACATTTGAGCCAGTAGCAAATAAAGTTGCTGCTGATTAAAAAAAGAAGCAAAAAACCAAATAAACACACACACACACAAACCCACACACACACACACACACACACATATGAAAACATGTGGCAAGAACCCACTTGTGTCTGAAAGTTCGCAATCAAAACTGACATTATTTACAGCAAAAACAAGCACAGAACTGAAAAAGTAACCGCTACAGAAGGCCCTTCTGCTCTTCATGCTATGAAACATCACAATAAATTGAAATCAGTGGACTGTACTTTAAAACATTTTCCATCATTCATAAAGTGCCAACAAATTTGCATGCTCCAGAACAACCGCTTGTGATTTATGTGACAATGTTTCTGTGTGTATTTAAAAAGTAATAAAGGGTTTTTAAAGACGATTTTTATCATCTTAATATATTAATAGGCACAAAGTCAAGATGATTTGATGAAATTATTGTTTCATGTGTAATAATTAAGCTTCACTGTCATTTATTATTTAAAATAAGTATGTTCTACTTTTTGTCCTACTTTTCGTTATAATGTCCTCCCTTGTCCTCCTTTTCATGACAAAAAAGTGAATATTGTCCTCCATTTTACGTTGAACGATATGGTCACCCTAATTTAAGGACAAGGTCAGCGAAGTATGAGTAGTGCCTGCTGCAACATATATATATATACATATTTATTGTTCCTTGTTTTCTCGCGGGTCTCTGACGAGACAAAGATTAGAACTACTGCACCCGGATGCATGGTGTAAGAGGTAACTAATATGTGGCTGTGAAGGGAACTGGGAACCTCATTATGTACAATATAAACTGAAACAGAGATCATCGCAGCAAGAGTAAATGGATACTTTCATGCAGTCTTCTTACAAAGGAAGCTCCGTAAGAAGTGAAATGAGAAAACAAGAAGGCAGACAGACTTGTTAAAAATGGAAGAAGCACAACCCAAACTGAACACAACATAACATGTAAAGGGCTGAAAGCAATGATAGAAAATAACTTCAAAGAAAATTGGCATAGAAAGCGCCCAGAGCCATTCATCACAGAACATAATACGCCTAATAAAGAAGAGATCAAGTGATAATTTTCAAACTGAGAACCGACTACTGCAAACTATAATACCTTTAGTTCAACAAATACAAAATCCGACAGACAGACATGAGTTCATGTTGGGGAAGACAAGCAAAGGTTGGATTATGCCCTCCATGAATGTCGGCTCTGGGAGTTGAGTAGACTGACATCACGTCCTGCGATAGACCCTTTGAGGGAGAAACTGTATAAATATGAGAGAAGCATGAGACAGATCTCCAACCTCATGAAAGAATTAAAAGTGGTTATGATACATGTGAGAAATATTTCTGACAAACCGAAAGCTTCATGTGAAAAAAAAGTGGTTATGTGACATCGTGTAGCGAAATTTGGCACCTCTTGCTTTGTTGTGAAAAAAAAAATGTGTAGCGGGACATACACACACACACACAGCGCAAGGACAGCGCGACGGTCTTGCTTTGAAGTTTGAAGACGGCGGAAGTGTGAATTACGGTTAAGCCAGACGGTATTGCTGAAAGTAGGAAATAGCGAATATAGGAATGAATGGCCGACTTTAAAAGCTTGCATTTACTGGACATTAAATTTAAAACTACAAGAAAACGCCTGGTTGGAATAATATTAAATAAAAATAACTCAACAAAGGAGATAGACTAGGAATTATATCCAAAAGGATATTATTCAAATATGAATAGTTTTAAAGATAATTAATATTTTTCACCTTCATCACATCTGCTAAAAGTTAGCTAATAATATTTAAAAATTTATTGTACGTATATGCCTCAACGGATTTGGATAAAACTTATATAGAATGAAAGCCTCATATGGGGAAAATGAAAGAATACCTAGGAAGGAAGGAAGGATATAAGTGTGTAGTGAACAGAACAGAAAACAAGTACAGGAAAAGCACTGATTGCCTCAAATCGCCTCAAACCGAGAGATTAAACGAAAATCTTTTTGGACCTTAGGAGGTGCTTTCTCGTACTTGAGATATACACATCTTAAGGACAGAGCGGCGAGTTGAAAATCACACACACCAAATCCAGAAGCCAGAGTGAGAAACTGGGAGACAGCATCTGCAAGAAAAGTTCTTTTTTTTCACGCTGCATGCAGGGCAGATTAAATTCAGCCAATATAGTCTCACCGTGAGCTTATAAATCCTAAGAGGGGTTTTATGATCAATTTTTATGATCATTCCTGATCGAGTAACTATAGACTTGAGGACCGTTGATCCTGCTAACTGAAGCCTAGAGGTCAACCAATCTTCAAAACCTTAGTCCCCCGTAGTTATAGGGCGGGCTGAAGGACAGTCTGTTTATTCAAGTGTGTCTCAGGAACCTCAAGCAGACGTGGCTAATATCAGATGGGTGTTATGTGTATCCATCCAACAAATCCTGTGAGCAGTTTCTAAAACGACTGTCTATGATGAGAACTAGATAGCCAGAGATATCAAAGAGATACTGTGACAAACGTTTGTGTAATTTCAGTGGAAGATAAATCCAAGACGTTTTCTATTATTTATTTTAATTTGTAACTATAAATAATCCTACATTTTACCATCTTCCAACACCCATTTCTCATTACAAGAATATATATAGATGTACATAATAAATATTGAAATTGTACTCATTTGACTTGGTAAAATTTTAACTGTTAAAATTTGAGTTACTTTTTCTAATTTAATTATATTATCACATAGGGTTACAATAGCGAAAGTAGCAACTTATACTTCTGAAGCCTAAATCTATTGTCCAGCTCAGAGTATTCACAGCTGTAACTCACTTGTGATGCCAGTGTACTTCTCGGGCACTGGAACTTCATACTTCATCTACTTCTTCTCTACCACTATTATCATACTAGAAAAACCTTTCGCTACATTGGGGGCTCTTTCGCGGGATATTATTTTTTATCCTGAGCCACTATCTATGTATTCTTCTATCTTGAGCCACAAATAGTTTGTAAAAATAAAATTTTTTGAAAAATTCTAAAACTTAGAAATTTTTTTCGTAAGAATAGTACCATTGAGTACCAAGTAAATAGGAGACGCTCACAAGGTTTTAAGGATTTGTCTTGTTCAAAGTAATTAATTGATTTTAATTAAGTTAGTTGGTTAGTGAAGATAAAATTATATACCCTCTGGTAAGTGAGCATCATGGCTGATTTGGTGAAGTTTCGATCTGCAATCATGCAGGAGGGAAAGGACGTAGGATTGACAGGTGATGCTCTTATCCAGTATGTCGCAACTGAAGTGGACAAATATTTGGATAGAGAGGACAAAAGAATGGAAGCAGAGGATAAGAAATTGCAGGCAGAAAAAGAAGCCAAACGATCTGAGGCTGAAGCTAAGAAATTAGAAGCAGAAAGAGAAGAAAAGAGACTAGTGTTGGAAGCTGAAGAAAGAAGGTTACAAAGAGCTCATGAGTTAAGTTTAAAGGAACTTGAACTCCAGGGAGCAGCTAGCAATCATGGTGCTAGCTCACCTCACTCTGAGAGTAGCTCCAACCAAAGCACGGCAAATGGAGCCATGAGTTTTCACATGGATCCATTTATTGAGAAGGAGGACGCCATTGAGTCGTACCTGGATAGATATGAGAGATTGGCCTCTACCTATGGATTGGAAAAGGAAAAATGGAGCCTTAAGCTATCTCAGGGGCTGAGGGAAGTTTCATACGATGTTTATTTAAAACTCTCAAAAGAAGACCAGGAAGATTATGAAATCTTAAAACAAGCTTTATTGGTCAGGTACGAAAAGAATTCTGAATCTTATAGAAAGAGATTCCGAACTGCTAAGCTACTTCCAGGAGAAAACTATCAACAGTTTTCTGTCAGATTGGAAACTTATCTGACAAAATGGATTAGCTTAGGAAAATGTCAAGATATAAAAGAAATGGTCATGATGGAACAACTGAGAGAATCCATGCCTCAAGAAATGAGAAAATTTCTTATGAAGCAAGGAGCAGAGAGATTGGAAGATATTTTAACCATGGCTGAAAGATATCAAGCAGCTCATTCAGAAGTATCAGGAAATAAGAAGAAGCAGGGGGAGAACTTCAAACCTTCACAAAACTATACCAACTATGAACATAGCGACAATTCCAACAAGAACAAACACAGAACTGATTATAAAGACAAAAACCCTCTAGGATCAGATAATAAACCTTCCCGAAAGGAAGAAAAGTGGTGTAAATCTTGCCAAATGAGTAACCACAATACTGCAGAATGCAGACGAAAAACCCTCCTTATCACGCTGCGTGTCTTACAACAGGGAACAAGGGAAGGAAGGAACTGGCAGTTAGTCAGAATGACCTCCATCATCCCCCTGTCTGTGAGGAAGTGACATGTAATGGCACTAAAATTCAGTGCTTATATGATTCCGGATTGGAATTCGACTCAGTCGTGAGTGCAACCCTAGTGCACCCTGATCAACTTACCACAGAAACAGTGGACATACAAGGGGCAATGCAGGGAACCGTCACCATGACACTTCCCATAGCAAGGATCAACGTGAGAACTCGCTATGTGGAAGTAGTAATAAGAGCAGCAGTGAGTGATGATCCTATATACCCGCTGGTAATAGGATGTAAGTATGTCTTTTTGGGTGACCCAATAAAACCTGTTGTCGTGGCAGCAAACCATACCAGGTCGAGCACCAAAAAGGAGGAGGAAAATCCAATAAACATTCATCCAATAAAGATGAAAAAGGCTAAAACTGCAGACAGCACATTGAAGCCTTGTTTTGGCAAATTGCCAAAGGCCCATAACCCTCCAGAGAAAGGAGACTTCTACATGGAAAATGGCCTACTCTACAGACAAGCTGGAAAAGGACCTAAAGGGCATGGACAGCTGGTAGTGCCAAAATTCTACAGGGAGGAAATTATGGAGCAAGAGCATACTACATCAGGCAGTGGTCACAGAGGAAAAGGGGCCACTTGTCAAAAGTTAGCATTGCGATATTACTGGCCAGGAATAATTGAAGACATAAGTTGGTATGTGAAATCCTGTTCAGAATGTAATAAGGTAACCTCAATCAGAAGTGTAGACCAGTTACAGGACCTAGGGAAGCATTGTTGCGGACGTAGGCCCATTAAGAAAACTCACTAGAGAAAACAACAGGTAGATGCGGTGATAAAGAGAAAACACAATCACAACAAGTCTACTGTTACACCAGTAACCATGGCAACTCCATATT
Source organism: Oreohelix idahoensis (assembly GCA_024509875.1). Taxonomy (NCBI): domain Eukaryota; kingdom Metazoa; phylum Mollusca; class Gastropoda; order Stylommatophora; family Oreohelicidae; genus Oreohelix; species Oreohelix idahoensis. The sequence goes on along the minus strand of JAMPIV010005250.1, from coordinate 35,554 downwards.
GTACGGAGAGGGGACGAAAGACATCCCACCCCGACTAGATATTGTTCGGAACACCATGGCCTGGATCATCTGGAAAATTCGGTTAGTCAGCAACGAGTATTAAAAAAGCTGCAGAAACCAACCAGAATCATAGGAGGTAGGAACCAGGGCTGTACCAAACAATGGATGGATACATACCCCACTTCGGTATACTGCCCCTTACAATAGAAATAGGTGTGGGTCCGGAAACGTCGTTATTTGGCCGTCCCCATACACGGTCCACTGGAAGCATTGTTGCGGACATGGACTGAACAATAGCAAGCATAAGCACTCAAGGATGAGATTGACTATCTCTTAAAAGAGAAAATTATTTCAAAGTCTGAATCTCCCTACAGCTCAAGTGTGGTGCTATTAAGGAAGCCTAGTGGTGAACACAGGTTATGCATTGATTATAGGAAACTAAATGCTATCACTGAATCTCAGGTTACCTGACATTACCTGACACCAATCAGTTGTCTGCTACATTGAGTAAGGCTCGGTATTTTTCAAAAGTAGATCTAAGCAAGGGATACTACCAAATACCAGTGAAACCAGAAGTTAGGAAACTGTTAGCCTTTAGTACACCGGATGGACATTACGAGTTCAATGTACTCCCATTTGGTTTAAAGAATGCTCCAAGTATCTTCTCCAGAATGATGAGGAAATTGTTGGAACCATTACAAAATCCTCATATCACCAACTTCATGGATGATATTCTGATTGCTACCACTACATTCGAGGAACACGTAGTAGCACTCTCAATGTTGTTAGATAGACTGAGAGAAACGGGATTGACAGCACGTCCAACTACGTGTCATATTGGATGTGAGAAATTGGAATTTTTAGGTCACACTATCTCTACAGGGCAAATGTCTCCTGACCCAAAGAATGTAGAGAAAATGAGAAAAGCACCAAGACCACAAACTAAGAAGGATGTAAGATCCTTTGTGTCACTGTGCGGGTTTTATCAAAAATATATACCCCATTTTAACTCATTATGCGCGCCATTAACCGACTTAACCAAAAAGGGTCAGCCGGATACAATACAATGGACTGCGGAGTGTGAACAGGCTTATACAGAGTTGAAAAATAAGCTGACAAATAAACCTATCCTTGCCCTTCCCGATCTCACACAAGAATTCGAACTAAGAACGGATGCTAGCAATGTAGGCATCGGAGCAACATTACTACAGCGGGCAGACACACCGCCACATATGCTATTACCAGTAGCTTTTTCCAGTAGAAAGTTAAATGCAGCTGAAAGAAATTATTCTACCGTTGAACGTGAATGCCTCGCTTTGGTCTGGTCGATCAATAAATTTGCCCCTTTTCTTTTCGGGAAACACTTCATTGTGGAAAGTGATCACCAGCCTTTGATGTTTTTAGCAGTGTCTAAAAAATTAAATTCACGACTTTTAAGGTGGAGTTTACTGTTATCTCCATATTCGTTCAATGTGAGATACATTCCAGGACGGGACAATCTTGGACCCGATTTTTTAAGTCGTCATCCTATCAAACCAGATATAGAGAAACAGAAAAGTAAGGAGAAATGCAGCATGAGTTACCAAAAAGTTAACTGTGCATGCACTGTTTTAAAGAAGAGGGCTATTTAGCGAAATTTGGCACCTCTTGGTTTGTTGTGGAAAAAAATGTGTAGCGCGACATACACACACACAAAGCGCAAGGACAGCGCGGCGGTCTTGCTTTGAAGTTTGAACACGGCGGAAAAGTGAATTACGGTTAAGCCAGACGGTATTGCTGAAAGTAGGAAATAGCGAATATAGGAATGAATGGCCGACTTTAAAAGCTTGCATTTACTGGACATTAAATTTAAAACTACAAGAAAACGCCTGGTTGGAATAATATTACATACAAATAACTCAACAAAGGAGATAGACTAGGAATTATATCCAAAAGGATATTATTCAAATATGAATAGTTTTAAAGATAATTAATATTTTTCACCTTCATCACATCTGCTAAAAGTTAGCTAATAATCTTTAAAAATTTATTGTACGTATATGCCTCAACGGATTTGGATAAAACTTATATAGAATGAAAACCTCATATGGGGAAAATGAAAGAATACCTAGGAAGGAAGGAAGGATATAAGTGTGTAGTGAACAGAAGAGAAAACAAGTACAAGAAAAGCACAGATTGCCTCAAATCGCCTCAAACTGAGAGATTAAACGAAAATCTTTTTGGACCTTAGGAGGTGCTTTCTCGTACGTGAGATATACACATATATAAGGACAGAGCGGCGAGTTGAAAATCACACACACCAAATCCAGAAGCCAGAGTGAGAAACTGGAAGACAGCATCTGCAAGAAAAGTTCTTTTTTTCACGCTGCATGCAGGGCAGATTAAATTCAGCCAATATAGTCTCACCGTGAGCTTATAAATCCTAAGAGGGGTTTTATGATCAATTTTTATGATCATTCCTGATCGAGAAACTATAGACTTGAGGACCGTTGATCCTGCTAACTGAAGCCTAAAGGTCAACCAATCTTCAACACCTTAGTCCCCCGTAGTTATAGGGCGGGCTGAAGGACAGTCTGTTTATTCAAGTGTGTCTCAGGAACCTCAAGCAGACGTGGCTAATATCAGATGAGTGTTATGTGTATCCATCCAACAAATCCTGTGAGCAGTTTCTAAAACGGCTGTCTATGATGAGAACTAGATAGCCAGAGATATCAAAGAGATACTGTGACAAACTTTTGTGTAATTTCAGTGGAAGATAAATCCAAGACGTTTTCTATTATTTATTTTAATTTGTAACTATAAATAATCCTACATTTTACCATCTTCCAACACCCATTTCTCATTACAAGAATATATATAGATGTACATAATAAATATTGAAATTGTACTCATTTGACTTGGTAAATTTTTAACTGTTAAAATTTGAGCTACTTTTTCTAATTTAATTATTGTTAAATGCAGTCGGGGACGTAATTCTCAGATTCTTGGTCTAAGGGGAGTTATTCGCTATATACTTTGGTTTAAGTCAGAAGTAGTTGTTATCCCACTCGTCTTTTATCCAAGCTGTCTAATTTTAGGACCGAGGTCTTGCAACCTGACCATATATGGCTCGAGTGGTCAGCCTTTTCTGGAATGTTTCAGATCACCCCGCTTGAGCTTAACTCAGGGGACTTGCGTCTTACGACGCATGCGCGAGAATTTGGCGCACGGAAAGAAGCCTGTTTGTTCGGGGAGTCGAGCTGAGATTTTCAAGGGGTTAAGACGCGCAGCGTCTCCTATCTGGCTAGGCGTTCGGGGAAAGGATCCCTCTGCGTGACAAAAGAATGTCTAAGATTTATCCCCATGTGTTATTCTAAGCGCCAAGGATAGCGAGTGTTGTTTTGGTGTTATTCGTTGGATTGCTGGCAAGGTAAAATAACTTTACACCATTTTTTCTCTTTGTTGTCAATTGTCATTGTAGTGACTTTTCCTCCTGTGCGGGAAAGAGTCACTGAAGATATTAGTATTGGAGCTCGCTCATTATACTTACATGGTATTTATCGGGTTAAGGAAACCCAGAGAACATTGCACATGTTAAAGCCCGCTATTCAGGTGGTATCAACTGAACAAGGACTGACATACCTTGTTTCTCTGAAGAAAGCCACAGAGGTCATCGTATTTTAGGAGCCCGCCATATTTGCGTGGCCTGCTTATGCCAGAAAATGTACCTGACTGGGTTAGTCAGAGGATATTTAAAAGAAAGTAGTGATTAGCATTGTATTCTAGAAGCCCGCTATCTTTGCGGCGTAATTTGACCAAAGAAGTACCTGACTTGCTGGGGTCAGGTGAAAGATGAACTAAGCTTATGTACTTGACTACCCGCTCCCTATGCGGGGTAGTTTTCCTGTAGCTGTACCAAGGAAGGATAGAATGATATGCCAGTACTATGATATGTACAAGCTACTAATGATTTATAGATGCCAGCTGCATTGAACTGTTATCCTGCTTGATGTTATTGAGTCTTGTCAACATGACTATGTATTGATGTCAGCGTAACCTGTTGTCGTCCTGTAATAAAGTGTTGAAACGTCAACAGTCGTTTAACGCTTACTTGACTTCATCGTCGTGAGTTACTGTGATGTCCTCATGACTTGTTTACAGTAGCCCTGTGTGGGCGTATGTATATATATATCATCAATACCAAATATCAACATACCAGACGTATACAACCATTCAACATGAAGTTAGCCAGCTCTTTGGGGTCCCATCTACAGAACTGTACCTCAACGTTGAATTAAACTACAACAATTATATTATCACATAGGGTTACAATAGCGAAAGTAGCAACTTTTACTTCTGAAGCTTAAATCTATTGTCCAGCTCAGAGTATTCACAGCCGTAACTCACTTGTGATACCAGTGTACTTCTCGGGCACTGGAACTTCATCCTTTCTGGAGAGAGATTCTACTTCTTCTCTACCACTATTATCATACTAGAAAAACCTTTCGCTACACATCGAACGATCAAGAAGTGGAAGCAACTACAGATTGCATCTGAATAAAAAGGGAAATAATTAATGTCGTATCAGATCAAAATGTGTCACACATATTATCTTCTTCTTCTATCTTCATCTTTCATCTCCACAAGGTCTATAGGCTTTCAACTAAATCTTCCTGTCACGTGCCATCAGCTCAAGGTCTTTCAATATCTTCTTCATCCCCTTCATGTCTGTTTCCAGTTCTCCTTCCCGAAAGGGGAGCAAAGAATAGTAACACTACCATGCGTGACGTAAGAAGCGAATCGTTGTGTTGGGAACTGGGCTGTTTACCCCTTCCTGTAATGCATGGAGAGATATCTGGAGTCATCCTTATATGACCACTAGATATGCACAATGCTATAGTATATCTCTGTGAGGCTAACTACACCCTCTTTCTCTTGAAATCATCCACATACACGAAATTGACGATCTCTTCACGATCTCGGTTTCACTCCGACATGATCAGAGACATATTTTGTACTGATTTTTATGTGTGTACTTTTAAAAGTACCAATTTCTTCTCATTATCGGCTAAGGAGCAAGTAGTTTGTATGTTCAAACATTTGTGACACTCCTTGAAGATAATGTTCATCCCAGCTTGCGGTGAGCAACAGAGATAAGATAGTCGCCGGTGTGTTTAGATTGAACCGATGATAAGACGACTCGTTTGGTAACCCAGATGAGCAAACACGGAGTTTTGCGTACTATTACGACAGATAAAGAGATTACTGTCTGTGTGACACATGTGGGCAGACAAGTGTGACATAATCGCTTCCGGGCCGACTTGTTACGACAACTTTACTTTCTAATAAAGTAATAAGTATTACAGCTTACACATGTTGTCATGTGAGTTCCCCGATCTGTCCGTAAGTTTGTACACAAGGGCATCGGACATTATATTACCATATATGGGAGAGTTGACCTCTGCCTTACGTTGTAATATTTTGATATCACACCCTATCTGCGTGATTTGAAATGATTGGATCTTTCTGATTAGATTCATAACAACAATGCGTGGGAAGATAGGAATATAGTTTGACCATTTCGCAGTTTTATTTCATTGTGAATTTCACGCTCGCCAAGACAACATCAGACCTCTCCAGAGTGAAGACTAGATTCATAATTCCTTTTTTAATGGACATCTTATTGGAGAACCAAGTAAGACTTACAAAGCACAGGAAATCTCTACATTTTAATAAGGAACCCGGGACTAGGAAACTGAAGACACACATGGAGTCAGAGAGGGAATCTCTTGTCAAATTAAAGACACTCCAGACGCGTGTAAGAGACCGACTCGACTCTTTTATTCATCTGAGCAACAAGTCTGTAAACAGGATTGGCGTAAGTTGTGATTTACATTTCATATTTTATTACTAACATGTGAACTTACATTTATATATATATATATTCTCTTCTTCTTCTTCCATCCTTAGCCATCAACCGGCAAAGCAGTATGTGGCCAGTACGCCTAGTGGCGTCTTAGGGCAACAACAAATTGATCAATCTATCGCTGTTTCCACCACGCCTAGTGGCGTCTTTGTGGAACAAAAACAGACCAAACAATCTATCATTGTTTCCGTAATCAGATTGGTTGGCAAGCAGGTGATCAGCCCACTGTGCGAAGTTTTTACGGGATGGGGTAAACAGCCCCATGCCCATACCCTCCTTAGTCGCTTTTTACGACATGCGTGGTAGGGTGCAGTGTTACTATTCTTTGCTCCCCTTTCGGGCCCCGGTAACACACGGGTGTATATATATATATATATATATATATATATATATATATATATACATATATATATATATATATATATATATATATAAATATATATATATATATATATATATATATATATATATATATATATATAATGTGTGTGTGTGTGTGTATTACCATGGGAAGTTTAATGTATGAAACTCGCTATTGGATGTCAAAGTCATTTGAGGCTGGCAACCTCAGCGTATAGAATGATGATTCATGAACCACCACTGCACTGACTGGTGATTGCTTTATTGATAGTTTCGTAAAGAGAACTAAAAGCATAAAGTAGTTCCAGGTTCCCTATGGAGCAGGGAGGGAAAGATGACAGAAATGATGTACATTCTAAGTACAATATTTACATTTTCAAAACAATGTAAATGTCCATATTAACATAGTCACTTTAAAAGTAATGTAAGTTTTCAAGCTTTAAACCAGTGTAAATGTCTAAATGAAAATATTCATTTTAAAGTAATGGAAGTTTCAAACTTTTCAATCAGTGTAAACATAAATGAAAACATATTCAATTTGTATTGTGAACACTTTCCAATAAGTAGAGATGTATATGTAAACATATTCTATCTGTATTATTAACCTTTTAATTTTTGAATATAAAGTAACTATGAAAGCTATTCTATTTAAATGTAAAGGAAATTTTATCCCGAGGGATTAAATTTAATTCTCATCGAGGATAAAGTCTGAGTAATTGGGATGGTGGTATGGGAAGATAGGAACCCATAACTATGGGGTGGAAAACGCCATACTCAGAAGAGCGTTTCGTTCCATTCTTTTACCATAGTTATTGGTGGTACCAGCAGAAAGTACTACCTCTGGAACAAGAAGGGAACCGCGGCCTAAGCTTTAATACGAAAGACCCACGTGGTAGACTCTCTTTGACGTTTCTGGGAAACGAGCTACCCCCGACAACCTTGATCAGAGACGAGCGCGAGCAGAGTGAAAAGAACCAACCCATAAGAAGGAGCAGAACCGTCATTGACAGTTAAGTTAAAATATATGCTGCCACTTGAACTTCTTGTAATATCTCACATTCCCTAAAGACTGTGAGGATAACTTTTCTTGATCCATAACTATTCAAATTATTTCCAACTGTTAAAACCTAAAGTGATTATTAAATTTTGTTATTTGTAATGTTACAAATTTAACTTCGATTTAATCATTTTAAAGTTACTACATGTTTGTCTCAGTCAAATTACCACACACACTCTAAACAGAGTTATACTAAAATAATAGATTTCCACTGAGTAAATCGGGGGTGGGGGCTTAAACGAGCTGAAAGTAATAAGTGCTTAAATCCTTCACACAAGTTGTCGGCAGATTACATAATTAACGTGCTCAGCAACAGCCAGCATTGTTTTCGCTTATCTTAATATCTTGTGAAGACTCACTCCCATGTGACAGAAACTTTACTACTCTTCTATCTACATTTCTGCCAAGAGTAATCTTGCGTTAAGATAGACTCCATTGAAGCCTATAATAGATACTCTTAAGTTTTGGCCAATGTTGGACTACTACTGCAAAGCAGGGGAGGCAATACCGTCACATACATCATACGAAAGGCTATATTCTGCTTATGAGAGAAAGAGAGAGAAAAAGAGAGAGAGAGAGAGAGAGAGAGAGAGAGAGAGAGAGAGAGAGAGAGAAGGAGAGAGAGGGAGAGAGAGAAAGAGATAGATAGGCAAAAAAAGAGATAGAGAGAGTGATAGAGAGAGAGAAAGCGAGATAGGGATAGAGAGAGAGATACACAGAGGAGATAGCGAGAGATCGACAGAAAGAGAGAGGACAGAGAACGAGAGAGAGACTGAGGAAAACACATAATAAATAAACCGATCAAATGTGAATAAAGACGGAAGATAAAAGGAAATACATAAAGAAAACCAAAAACGCCAGAATGGAGGAAATGGGCCGAACTGTTTTAAAAGCTGATGTGTCGTTTATCTGCAGCCACAACCTTCCAGGCTAAAATCACCAATCGATGATTGTCCGTGTCATCTCCATAGGGCCGGGTTATAAGTCCTAATGTTCGATAACAAGGATCTTATCTGGCTCTCAAACACTGACGATATGACAGCAGTCATACTTGACAGCATGTAGAAGTGCAAATGTTGACATATACAAAGACGACCAAATGGCTAAAAAAAAAGTTGCTCAGAGACCACACAGAACATTAAAATGTAAATCGCTTTATAGATCTAAAGAAAATGGGATTTAGAGAATAGATAGAAAATGGGATTTATAGAGAATAGAAAGAAAATGGAATTTAGAGAATATAAATAAATGGGATTTAGAGAATGGAAGGAAAATGGGATTTTGAGAATAGAAAGAAAATGGGAATTAGAGAATAGAACGAAATAGGGATTTAGAGAATGGAAAGAAAAAAGAAGAGAATCTACAGCCCGCTCAGGCATGTCGTAAACAGCAAATAATATGAGACTGTGCATAAGGCAGGCCACCTCGTCAATCAATACCCTTCACCTCTCTAAGGAGCATAGGCCTTCAACAGACACACGCCGAGTCCTGTCACGTGCCATCAGCTCAAGTTCTTTCCCCGTCTTCCTCATCATTTTCCCTTTAGTCTCCACTACTCTTCTCTTTGTGTTTGTGTGTGTGTGTGTGTTCAGTTCTCTTCTCTTTGTGTTTTTTGATCGACCGAAACGAAATGTCACTGAACAAACAATGGTGCGATTGTAGTTCCCAGGGGGTATGTGAAGAGATTAATAACAAAACAACACATTGCTTCTGTTGTTGAAAGGTATATACAGAGAGTCTAAACTTGTCTTTGGTTGATGCAGGTCACATGATGATGACACATTGTTTCTATTGTTGAAAGGTATATACAGAGAGTCTGAACTTGTCTTTGGTTGATACAGGTCACATGATGATGTCACATTTTTTCTATTGTTGAAAGGTATATACAGAGAGTCTAAACTTGTCTTTGGTTGATGCAGGTCACATGATGATGTCACATTGTTTCTATTGTTGAAAGGTATATACAGAGAGTCTAAACTTGTCTTTGGTTGATGCAGGTCACATGATGATGTCACATTGTTTCTATTGTTGAAAGGTATATACAGAGAGTCTGAACTTGTCTTTGGTTGATGCAGGTCACATGATGATGACACATTGCTACATCGGGAATGGGGTGGCAACGTCGTGATGTAAAATAAATTGCTGCAGAAACTATCACAGCCAGAGTACGTGAATTCTTTAGTGCAAGTTTCCTAGAAAGTGACCAGCTGCAGTGATAGATTCATGCTCTTCAGAAAGCGAGAAAAAAAGGAAATGATGATGATAATGACTAATAACGAGTAATGTATATTTCTTGTTCAGATGACAGAGAAAGATAAGTAAGTCGATGACAATTTAAGCAAGAAATGATTACAGCGTAGTTCTCAAGTTAGTTTTAGATAAAAATTGGAGGAGTGTCATACAAAGTGAAAAATGTAAGGAGTGAAGTAAGATGGGCCATTTACAGTTAAAGAGTTAGAGAAGTGAAGTAAGATTGGCCATTTACAGTTGAAGAGTTAGAAAAGTGAAGTAAGAGTGGTCATTTACAGTTGAAGAGTTAGAGAAGTGAAGTAAGATTGGCCATTTACAGTTGAAGAGTTAGAGGAGTGAAGTAAGATTGGCCATTTACAGTTGAAGAGTTAGAAGAATGAAGTAAGATTGACCACTTACAGTTGAAGAGTTAGAAGAATGAAGTAAGATTGACCACTTACAGTTGAAGAGTTAGAGTAGTGAAAAAATGTGACATATAAAGTGAAGAACTTGATGACTGGAATAGGATGTGACATAACGTGAAAAAAGTTGAAGATTCGAGTAAAATGGCACAAATGAGGGGATAGAATGGATAACGAAAGTAAGGTGGGACATATGAGGGGATAGAATGAATACGGAAAGTAAGGTGGGACATATGAGGGAATAGAATGAATACGGAAAGTAAGGTGGGACATATGAGGGGATAGAATGGATAAGGAAAGTAAGGTGGGACATATGAGGGGATAGAATGGATAAGGAAAGTAAGGTGGGACGTATGAGGGGATAGAATGAATACGGAAAGTAAGGTGGGACATATGAGGGGATAGAATGAATACGGAAAGTAAGGTGGGACATATGAGGGGATAGAATGAATACGGAAAGTAAGGTGGGACATATGAGGGGATAGAATGAATACGAAAAGTAAGGTGGGACATATGAGGGGATAGAATGAATACGGAAAGTAAGGTGGGACATATGAGGGGATGGAATGGATAAGGAAAGTAAGGTGGGACGTATGAGGGGATAGAATGGATAAGGAAAGTAAGGTGGGACATATGAGGGGATAGAATGGATAAGGAAAGTAAGGTGGGACATATGAGGGGATAGAATGGATAAGGAAAGTAAGGTGGGACGTATGAGGGGATAGAATGGATAAGGAAAGTAAGGTGGGACATATGAGGGGATAGAATGGATAAGGAAAGTAAGGTGGGACATATGAGGGGATAGAATGGATAAGGAAAGTAAGGTGGGACATATGAGGGGATAGAATGGATAAGGAAAGTAAGGTGGGACATATGAGGGGATAGAATGGATAAGAGTTTTTTTTTTTTTAACGTACGCCCGCTATTACTCGAGGCGAGAATCTCCGGTTAGTATATTTAACCTGAGACTGATTTTTACGTGAGTATCCATTTTTTCCCTGTACAATGACAGGTGTCCACTCGCCATTCAGGCAGATACTCGCCGTCTTCGGAGGGTACCCATTAGAGCTGGGTCGGCTCAGGAGACGTTCAGGTTATTTCAGTCCCTGGTCGAGGACACTGCTTGAAATGTCTTCGCCAAGGCTCGAATTAATCCAGTCCAAGTCCCGGTCGACGACACTGCTTCAAATGGACTTGCCCAGGCTTGAACCTGGATCACCCAATCGCCAGCGCAGTGTGTTAACCATTACACCAGCGCGGCTCCCTATAAGAGACGTAAGATGGGGCATATGAGGGTATAGAATTAATAAGAGAAGTAAGGTGGGGCATATGAGGGGATATAATGCATCAGAGAAGTTAGATGGGACATTTGAGGGGATATAATGCATCAGAGAAGTTAGATGGGACATTTGAGGGGATATAATGCATCAGAGAAGTTAGATGGGACATATGAGGGAATATAGTGCATCAGAGAAGTTAGATGGGACATATGAGGGAATATAGTGCATCAGAGAAGTTAGATGGGACATATGAGGGGATATAATGCATCAGAGAAGTTAGATGGGACATATGAGGGAATATAGTGCATCAGAGAAGTTAGATGGGACATATGAGGGAATATAGTGCATCAGAGAAGTTAGATGGGACATATGAGGGAATATAATGCATCAGAGAAGTTAGATGGGACATATGAGGGAATATAGTGCATCAGAGAAGTTAGATGGGACATATGAGGGAATATAATGCATCAGAAAAGTTAGATGGGACATATGAGGGAATATAATGCATCAGAGAAGTTAGATGGGACATATGAGGGAATATAGTGCATCAGAGAAGTTAGATGGGACATATGAGGGAATATAGTGCATCAGAGAAGTTAGATGGGACATATGAGGGAATATAGTGCATCAGAGAAGTTAGATGGGACATATGAGGGAATATAGTGCATCAGAGAAGTTAGATGGGACATATGAGGGGATAGAATGGATAAGAGAAGTAATGTGGGACATACAAAGTGTTATGGGGGTATAAAGTAAGATGACACCCATGAAGTGGAGAATGGAGTAGAACTGGCCACGTGAAGTGGCAGACGTGGAAAATTAAGCAGAACTGGCCACGTGAAGTGTAAAACGTGGAGAATGGGTTAAGATGTGACATGTCGTGTGATAGAATGGAAGCGAGGATAGAGAGAATACAAGTATAAGAATAATAAAATGACAAGAAGGAGGAGCGGGATAGGTAGGCGTGGTTAAATAACGGGCACAGTAAACAAGAAAAAGAGATGACGGTGAGAAAAAGCGAGAAAAGAAATAGAAGACAGAACTAACAAAAGAAATCTTTATTTCATTAGGGTAAAGAAAAAGGCATTATTCCCTGTTTACATTTGCCCTGTAATAAAACATTCTCAAAGTGTTTTTTTCAAATTAAAACATTCTTACTTTCAACAGCAGTTAGTGGATATTAACATTAATGTACTAATGTAAGACATGCACATACTGACATACACACACACCGACATACATACACACAGATAAATAGGTTAGATAGATGGATAGGTAGAAAGACAAGACAGACGAACGTGTAGACAGACGAACGGGTACACAAACACACAGACAGACAGATAGATAGACATAACGAGACAGACAGATATATAGATAGATAGATAGATAGATAGATAGATAGATAGATAGATAGATAGATAGATAGATAGATAGATAGATAGATAGATAGATAGATAGATAGATAGACATACAGACAAACAGACAGACAGACAGACAGACAGACAGACAGACAGACAGACAGACAGATAGATAGATAGATAGATAGATAGATAGATAGATAGATAGATAGATAGATAGATAGATAGATAGATAGATAGATAGATAGATAGATAGATAGATAGATACTGATCCATTTCCGAATATATGATGAAAACAAGTAATTACGTGTCTTTAATGTAAGAACATTGGCGGTGAGTAGCTAGTGACGTCATCAGTGCCTGGTTAGCGCAGTCCGGTGTCCCACTTTCTTGATTGACGTCACGAACTGCTATCTCTCATCATGGAAGATATCCAGCTTTCTGGCCAATAATTAAAGCTGCGCATACTTCAGTTCTGTCCAGCTATTAATCTACTTTTGTTAAACGCTCTTGTCAATTCGATAATTTGCTCTATGTAATAATTACATTCTATTTCATTCTCAGTATATATTGTTAAAAATATAACATATGAGCTTTAGTTTTAATAATTAATTTTGAATATTACAGCACATTTAGCATCACTGGTCAGGTGCTTAAAATAGAAGAAGCAGGGGAATTGAAAGGGAAAGGATGGGGAGACAAAGGATGACATCTGGACGGGCCGACAACCTAACAGGTGTATCACAAAGAGCAAATCAACACGAGACACACACAAAGGTATGTCCCCAGGCACTCGCAAGAAATAAAGAAGTAGAACACTAGACAACAGAAAAACAGCAGACGTGAATGGCCTACCTAGGCGTTTTTCTGTTGTCTAGTGTTCTACTTCTTTATTTCTTGCGAGTGCCAGGGGACATACCTTTGTGTTTGTCTCGTGTTGATTTGCTGTTTGCAGGCCTCGGGTTTCCCTTCCTTGTGTATCACAAAGAGGACAAGGGGACGAGATGGTAAGAATCGTGTCATACATGACTGAAGCATCACTGGCAAGCAAGTGTACTGATTAGCTAAATAGGTGATAAGTTGCTGATACATAAGTTAAAGAAAGACAGGGGACAAAAGCTGTATTAACAACAGGTGTGATAATGTCACGCTAAAAAGGTTAATATAAAATACTACAGGTACTTATTATAATATTCTTACATCATCAGATGTATACGTCATGGAAAAAAACAGCTTTACAATAGAGGAGTATTCAAAGTAAGAATACATAAAAGCGAGACATTGTTTTAGGCAGTATATCAAAATCAAAGTAGCCCTACTATATTGTTATGAAATATGTAGAACAGCAAAAAGCACACACACACAAAAACCAAACAAACAAAAAAGAGAAAAAAACAAAAAAACGACGACCAAAAACTTTCAAACATTTATTCATGGGTGCTTGCGTAGAATAGAAGGGTTGAATTAGCATGACAGGATGTCGTGAGATGACGTCTGTTTCACATTACGAATTCGAATAACTCCGGTCATATTTACCGCGCAAAATAATAGGATAAAACGGAACAATATAACAACCAATGAGAACGCTCCCTTTTCTGACATGTATAAGGAAACTTTTTTATGCTTGACAGAGAGGCCTATTTTGTGTAAACGATAGGAAGGAGTTATTTAATTTCTTAAAGACAAAAGATATTTAAAAAAAAAGGTATAGATATTTGTTACGTACATTTATTACCTAAGGGGGTATTCTTCGGTCCTGCCAAATGTACGCACCAGTTTTATATAGTTATATTATTTGAGCGTTCGATTGATTCACGCACTGACTGCACAATGCAGTGTGAGTTGCTTTGGACGCACGGGTAACCTAGTTTGGGGAGAGTGACGTCATGTGAGTTCGGGGCAGTACGGACTGTGTTTATGTCCGAGGTATATTTCTTGGAATATTTTATTGGCAAGTTTGGAAGAAGCCATTACTTTTGTATGATCTCTACTGGTTCATGATGCAGTCAAGAGTAGAAGTATCATGTAAGTGTCGCCCCATGTCATTGAATGTTTATTGAGTAAATTAATGTATAAGGCTGCTCATAGTTCTGATCTAGCGGGAAGTCATCACAGTATGTCCTTCCTAGAATGGACAGACGGAGTCGTTAGCCCTTTTGAATTACCGTAGAGGGGAGGATTCCTACGAAGAAACAAAGTTAATTGATTTGCATACTTCTTATGTTTATATGCCGTATTTTCGTAAATGCCAAAGTCGTGGCATGGATACAGAGAGGTTGGTCAATACAGAACTCTAACCTGGTCGCATTGTTGTGGATGACTTTGTTTGGATTGTTATATATCTATGCTACCTAAATATTGTATGAAGGAAGTCTGGAATTAGTGCGAGTATGACAAGAAATATTACTCAGTGAGAATTAATCCGTTGGTCATAAGATACGTCCTTGAGAGAAGGTCAACGGACGTTACTACAATACATATGCTATGGCAAAGGAAGTGATCGATCTTTAGTCACTTGAATGAGAGGACTTAATTGTAGAGGATCTTCATAAACTTGAAAAGTCAATGATCAACATTTTGATGTAATGACCTTTTTTGCAACTGTAAATATGACCGTCTTGTTCAACGTCGTATATGTCACGTTCAATAAAATATATGTACAATCATCACAGCCTTGTGTGCTGCCAGTCAATAACCAGTTCATCACTACTTGTTGGTGTTCGTGTTGAAGAACATTTATGACATTTTCGTTCTATCAAAACCATTCGCGTAAATAACACTCTTGAACGTTAGAAACGAACCCAACAATATTTCAACAACGGGGATAGTACTTAAGAGATAAGTGTTGTCAAATTCTTTGCCGTTGTATCTAGCAGCAGACCTAGATGGCCATTTAAAGCCTGTATCAGCTTATGTGTTTTTGCCTGAGGGTAAGATATATATATATATATATATATATATATATATATATATATATATATATATATATATATATATATATATATATATATATATATATATATATATATATATTTGTATATAATTATGTTATTTGCCTGTGTATATCCACTTGTGTGTTCGATGAGGTGTTAAAAGGAACAACTACAAGACGAATGTGCTGCCGGCTTGCTTGCAAGCATGTGTGATTTTAGAGACGAAAGCCAGCATTGGGAAAGGTGTAGAATATTTGTTAATTATGGCAAGAATACGACTGTAAGTTTATTAGGGTATTTGAGTGAGTATTTCATACTGGAACGACACACTGTTCACGAACATAAGATAGGATGACAGGATTTGTTAACATGATGCAATCAAGATGTCACTTATTATTTTGTACTTAACCCAATCATCGTATGGAAGCCAGTCATGGACAAATGGATCAAACTTAGGATGTATTAAGGAAAAAATTAATCACATTGAACTGGCTGTAGGGTACTCAGGTAAATTGTCCTGTGAAATCTGTTAGCACAATGTCTGAATTATGTTTGTACGTGGTGTTCTATGTGTGTATGGAGTGGTGCTGGACCCTACAAGGATTGCGATTGTATTTTCATTCCAGGTTTTGTCCTGGTATTACCACAAGTTTACGAGACATCTACTTGAGAGGAACTCTGTTGGTGCATACAGTTCTCCATATACGTAGAACTCGACGAAAGTTTCCCAGCCTGGAGTTACAGATACGGGGTGACCCTGGCTAGAAATTGATGCTTCTCAATATTTCAAAAGCTAAGTGGACGCTTAGTTCCACTGATCAGATTATCCAGCCACAAATATTAAAATAAAGAAACCACCCATAGTAAAAGCATTATAATGATGACTCACTAAGAACTATATTCAATAATATTACTTTACAAGCCAGTGAAAGTGATACTTTTTATGTGAAAGAAAGAAATTGACATTATAACTACAAATTTATCATAGTACTATTATGGAAAAGAATATTCCATATTTATTTATTTAATTGTGTATATATCATTGCAATTCATTTTAATTTTCCTAACAGAAAGAGAGAAACGGTACAGGATCAATAAATTGTAAATACTTGCACTCAGACTTACTTAATTATTCTAATTGAGTTAATGTTCTGTTTGATAGAAATTACATATTAATACTTAATCTATCCCTAGACAAGTAGTCACAAAAACAAATATATAAACATTATTCAAGGTGGGATCTGGAGAGGTAGCAGATAGATCTTCAGTAACCAACACTATCATCATACTTGAAGGTTTAGATAGCTTGACCCCACTTTTGATGTCGATACAACCTTACTCTTTTCAGAGATGGGGGTATTTCTTATAAGACCAGTCTCTTATCTGGCACTATCCTGGTATCATCTGATACACCTTTGTTTCCAGGATAGCCTTCATTTTAATAACATCTGAACCTCTCGCGACACAGGATCATCAATGGGAAACTGATGACAAGAACTAGACAAACGCTAATGGAACAAGAGATTATACGAAAATAAGAACGCTGGATAGGTTACACAATGGGTAAACGTGTTGGTACCATTACTAGGCAATCCATGTTCAGCAATCCCCAGCGTAAGGTATGAAGAGGGATACCATTAAAAAACACACACAGAGGAGAGAAAAGGAAACAGGCATAAAATGAATAGATAAGACATAGACAGATCTTAGAAGGGTGACTGTAACGAGTTAATCTTCGATCGTTACAGTTTCCTGTCCTATCCTTTATCTTTTTTCCGTGCCCTTCCTTTTCCTTTTTCTCACCCACACCTTGACGATGTTTTCGCTTTTCAAGGTTTCCTTACCACATCTTGTTCTAATTTGCCACACCCTTAATGTTACCTGATCGCTCGACCCATTATTAAAACAACATTGGCTTCTGTTTAAGCAGAGCGAACTTGCTACTTTTACTTTTCGCTTATCTCTTGCGCCAGACGGATAAGAGTCGACACTGAACGACATTCCTATTGTTAACTCACACTTTTTGTCTATGTTGTTCACGGGTTCCAATATGAATGACAGACGGTATTGGGAGAAAATTTGTCAGTTCGCACATGACATGTCGGAAGAGGTCGATCTGGTTAAAGATTAAGACTCAGGCAGTAAAATAACAAATGTGATTTTGGAGCTCGGAAAGATACGTAATAGCTTCCGCCTAGATATTGTTGAAATAAATAATTACAAGGAAATAACACATGGGAGGAGATTATAATGGTAGATCAATGAAGAAGTGAGTTTGTAAACATTGACAGGCGAAACAGAGGAAGCGGGACCTTATATGGTGATGGAAGACAGTGTTGAAGGTGTATTTATCCACCAAATGTTGATGGTGATATGTAGATGTAGAATGTGGATGTATCACCACTAGACACCAGAGATGATGAAGGCGCAGAAGTATGGTGTCTTTGGTCTGGTTTAGGTATATGATGTATATGTGGAGTCAAACAGGTAGCAGTAAGTGTATGGTCCTCACAGGACGCCACATAAACGCACGACGTAGAAAGTCAATGAACGTTGTAACTGCTAGTGACGTTTCCATCATTTATTGGGACGCCACAATGACAAGATGTGTAGACATTAACATGTAGAACAGTCTTCATTATATCGACATAGTCAGTACAACACTTCACAGCAGACAGCATAATAATGGTGAATCAAATCATGGGCTTCAATGCATCATAAACGACTGTAAATGTATTCAGGTGTGGAAACCATCATCCTTTTCTATAACAGTCGATATCTTTATAAATGTAGGAGATTAAATTCCTTCTCCTTCTCTGACCTCCAGCAAGACAGGCATGACTTCTGGAGTATCAAGTAATGTCCTCTGATTCCCTGTAATAACAACGGTACCAAACCTAGACTGACGTGGAACCGCCAGAGCAGTAAAGTCCAACAAGCAGATAGCCTTTAGGACATGCATCAACCCGATGCATAACAACATGGTGATTCGTGAGTTGAAAACTTCTCATAACGTCGACGCTTCCCCGCCCAGGGAAAGTTGATACTAGGCACAAAATGTCAATCATAAAAGTTAGCAACAATGATAATCAATGTACAGCAATTACCTTCTCTTCAAGAATAAATACACAACTCACTCGCCTCCAGGCGCTTTGAATCACAAAGGGAAATATCATCTGAGATGAACACTATAGAGGACTTCCATTTCCCGAACAATATAACATGACAGACGCTGAAAATGCGTCTGTCTCACTCGACAAAATCTGTGACACTGCCTGGGCGGAAGCTGGTGCAAAACCCACAACCAAACAACAGACATGCGCAGAACCGTTCGATTTGAATACAATTCACACAACGTCGAAGCTATAGGCACATTCTAAGAACAACACTTAAAATCGAGCCTTATAAGGATAGGAAATAACTATCGACGCAGGTTAACAAACGTTTGCAAGAAAAGTGAGCCTGAGCGCTCCATAAATGGACATGACCCAACATCGGTCAACTTACAATAATACCTGGCAACCGAAGGGCATAAGAACAGGTGATCACCTAAAGTAAAACGCAACTCCAATTCCAAGAGTTATATACCTTGCATTAGAAAAAATTGAGTACACAGATAACATAGTGAAATTCTTATGTGTAACATACTACCGCAACCTCCCGATTAAAAAAAAATGAAACATTTCTTTTTATAAAATCCATGAGCAAGCTAAAAGCGGCTCAAACGCACGAATTATGCGCGGATAAATAGACAAACTGCCTAACATGAGGCTAAATCGACACATAGAGTGACAAGAGAGATTATATCTCAGCAGAGAAAATCTGTCTCAAAATATATACATATATCGGGGAGGTGCCACCAACCACACATCACATTGCTGGTCACGTTAGCATGTAAACATAATATACATATCTTGTATGCAAGTGTAATAATAATCATTATCAAAATAGCGGTGTCATTATCCTAGCACTGCTTCAAAAGGATGTACACATGTGATAGTAAATATTACATTATCTAAACATGTAATAATATTATAATGCAATACATAATGAAATACGTTGACGATACATGAAGATCCAGGTCAATGACAAAAATGGATATCTTCTGTCGTTCCAACGGTAAGTATAGACTTCATAACTCTTCATGTTTGACAACAGTAAGGTAACTTCTCAGATCATCAATGACATGCTGAGAAAATACAATGAATATAATCCTATTTAACAACCATTAAGTTTCATAATATACAATACATTTTTATCAATAATTGTGGCCGAGTGAACTTTCGGCCCTTATATTGCTTACTCAGTCTTCTTCTGTTATATTAAAGATGGTAACAGAAGATGATAACAAAGCACATTAATATGAGTTCACATAAAGTGAGAGCAGATGTGCTAATGTATGGTTATAATATAGCTGTGTTATGGATCTGTAATATATCTGGAAATATAGGACAGAAGTATTAGTTGGAATCATGTAGGCATCTAGACAGAATGTCAGCCATCACATTATCCGAACCACGGATAGCTCGTACCGTGAAGTGAAAAGGTTGAAGAGCAATTGCATATCGAGTAGACCCCGAGCTCTTCAAATTCTTACTCTGTATAGCCGTAAGAGCTTTCTGGTCGGTTTCTACTATGAAATGTGCGCCTAGAAGCAATCTTTGTAGTTTGAGAATTGACCAGACCATAGCCAACAGTTCACGGTCTAAAACAGAGTAATTCCTTTCTGCAGCATTAAGTTTTCTGGAGATATACATTACAGGATGCAGAGTTCCAGAGTTCTCTTGCATTAGTGCCGCTCCAATCCCAGTGGATGAAGCGTCACTACGAAGAACAAATGTCTTATCTTTATTAGGTAACACTAGAATAGGTGGTGTTGAAAACATAGTTTTGATCTCATCCAGCGAGGATTGGCATTCCTGAGACCAGTGAACCATATTAGGAGACCCTTTCTTTAGTAGTGTAGAAAGAGGTGCCATGATAGAGGATAGATTCGGAGTGAATCGTCCATAAAATTGTATAAGACCTAAGAGACTTCGCACTTGCTTTTTAGTCTTAGGAATAGAGATGTTAAGTATCTTAGTGATATTATGGTCCTCTGTCTTTAGGAAACCATGACCAACTCGATGTCCTAGGAAAGAGATTTCGCTAAATCCAATGCAGGCTTTAGAGGGTTTCGCTGTCAGGTTATGCTCGCGTAAAGTAGACAGTAATTCCTTTAACCCCAAATAATGATCTTCCCAAGTATCGCTGAAAAGACAGATGTCGTCTAGATATGCAATGACATCTGACCGATAAGATAGGATTCGACGCATCATGCGTACGAATGTAGCTGGTGCGTTCATAAGGCCGAAAGGCATGAAATTCCATTGAAAAAGGCCTCTAGGTGTAGAAAAAGCAGTAAAAGGTTTGGCGCGTTCAGATAAAGGAACTTGCCAATATCCTTTAGACAAATCAAGTTTAGTGAAAAAATGAGATTTAGAAAGCCTAGTAAGTAGGTCTTCTAGTAAAGGCATAGGTTCAGCATCGAACTTCGTAACTTGATTCAATTTGCGATAGTCAACGCAAAGACGTATGTTATTGTCTTTTTTCCGAACAATAACCATCGGCGAAGAATGTGCAGAAGTGGATGGTTCAATTATTTTTAAATCTATCATCTCATCCAACTCCTTCTCAACCTGTGCTTGAAAATGTATAGGAATAGGATAAGGTCTGACTCTAATAGGAGTATGGTCAGTTAGAACAATGTCATGTTCAATGACATGAGTTTGTCCAGGGATGTCAGTGAGGACATCCTGAAATGTTTGTAACATAACCGAAACTTGTCGCTGTTCTCCTAGAGATAAATCAGGAGAAACAGTAACATTTTTGTCATTATTCACTAGAATGAAATGGAATCATTGGAAGCGGAAGATTTACATCCGAAAAACTTGTTTCCTCATCCTGTATTACGGACAGTGATGAGTAATGACCATGTTGGACTGGAGAATCGTCCGTTGCCTGGAAAATAGGCTGTAAATAATCAGGACGTTCGTGGAATTCCGTAAGCATGTTGATGTGGAAGGTTGTACGCTTCCCGTCAATATCGACAATATAGTCAACATCTGAAATTTTCGATATTATATCGTACGGACCTTTCCAAGAAATAAGAAGTCTGTTTTCCCTACAAGCTAGCAAAACAAATGCTTTGTCACCAGACAAAGTTGTCGTAAGGTTCTTTTCTTATTGGCAAATTGCCTTGCTTTCTGTTTAGCAAATTCAGAAGAAGTTGCCAATTTGCATGCTTCGATAATCTTTTGTCTCAGCGCGATGACATATTCGTAAGAGGATTTTGTGTCATCGGTAATATTATCAGCGGTTATGAGATCATGAAGCAAAGACATAGGGCCGCGCGGTCGCGCGCCAAAGACAAGTTCAAAGGGAGAAAATCCTGTATGTTCATTGGGGACCTCTCTGTAAGCGAAGAGGGCTGCAGGTAAAACCCTGTCCCAATCTTGAGGATGATCCTCAGTTATTTTCCCTAATAAGTTTTTGAGTGTTCTATTTAGGCGTTCGACCATCCCATTAGAAATTGGATGATAGATACTACTCAAAGATCTCTCTATCTGTAGAGTAGACATCACTTACTTGAGACATGGTATCCGATATTAGTTGGTTGCCATGATCTGACAATATTTCTCCGGGGAATCCCAGACGAGAAAATATTAGCCAAAGAGCGTCTGCAACATCGGCAGTGGAAATGCTCTTCAGAGGAATAGCCTCTGGCCAACGTGTGCACATGTCCACACACGTTAAGATAAACTGATGTCCTCTGGCAGATTTGATCTTAAACGGACCAATAATGTCTATTGCCATTTTCTGAGATGGCCGAATAGGAATGTCTGCAGCCTGAATAGGTGCCGCATAGCGTGGACCTTTGGATTTGACCTCTTGACATACTTTACAAGATCGACAATAAATCCGTATGTCCTTGTTTACAAAAGGCCAAAAGAAAGCCGCAAGAACTCTAGACTTCGTACGGGAAAAACCCATATGTCCAGCACACTGAGAGTCGTGAGCGTGCTGCAAAATTTTAACTCTCAAATTCTTGGGTACAAGAATCTGAGAATGATTTGACTTAGTGGAGTCTTGAACCATACGTACAAGTACGCCATTCTTCATTGTAATCCAAGATTTACGATTTGTATCTTTATTCGGATCACCTTTTGTTGCAAGAGTGAAGAATTTCTTTAGAGTCGGATCATCTTCTTGCTGTTTTATAAACGAGTCACGAGAAATTACCAAGGGATCATCTTGGTTATGCACTTCATTATCTTCAGTAGATGAAGTTTCAGGCATATTAAGAGCTTGAGCTCTAGTGACTACAGCATTAGCAATTTGCATATTTTGTTTTTCCCAAACGGAAATCTGTTGCGGAGTGCATTCTTTGACTCCGTGAATACGACCGATGATAAGATCAGCGATCGGATTCGGCAGAAGACATGCGTGTACATCTCCTGTAAAGAAAGGAGTAGCAATCCTAATGATAGCAGTAGAATATTTCTCTAAGGTGCCGCCAAATGTTACACATTTGACTACCTTTCCTGTAGCACATGAAGGATCTACGAGTGACTGCCTAACACCAATTGTGGTGCACCCAGAATAAAAAAGAACTGAGACTGGATTGTCGTTTACTAAACCTTTGTGCAAGACAAGAGAACCTCTTCCATCATGCGCTACTGACGCAGGAAGAGCGGGAAGAGGATGGCCACAACTTAAAGTGGACACCATAGTTGGTTCAAATAATGTTTTGCATTGGGGGCACTGAGATGCTCTCCCAAAATCAAAAGCGGAACATGCCATATTATTAGCGTCATTATTATCTTTAGTCTGTTTATAGGCTTCATGTGACTCTTGCTGTGCAGATTTTGCCTGATAATGTGATTTATGTTTTTTGTATTGTGTTCTACCTCGATTATTATTGCCTCTATAATCATTATTGTATCCTCTATTGCAACCCCTATTTGGGTTTGAGTCATAGTTCTCATGGTTACCATTATCATATTCATTATAATGAGTATCTCTATACTTATGATCGTGTTGTCTCCATGACAGATAACTTGCATAGTTTATATAATGACTTCCTCTGCGGAAATTCCTATAATTGTGACCACCCCTAAATCGAGGGCTGTCGGCTCGTCTCCAGTTCTTCGCAGAAGAACCCTGAAATGATTGGTTACCTTGGTTTTGATAACTATTATGGTTACCCTTTTTATCAAACCTGTTTTGTGGTCCCTGAAATTTGTGTGAGTAATTAGGGTTGTATGGTGTTGCTGAAGCAACTGGCATACCTTCCTTAACCTTAGCATTGCTAAAAGCTACGTCCGGATGTGCAGTGACGTATTGGGTACAATATTCTTCCATTTCTTTTAGTGTCTTGGGTTTACGCTCATGTAGGAATTCAAGGAATGGTTTATTTACACTTGACATAACCTTTGTCTCTGAGCAACAAGTCCATAAGAGCTTCATAAGTCTTTTCTGTTTTGGACAATTCAATCCAACGATTAAATGTAAGACGTGACCTTGCAATGAATTCCGAGAATTCTACTCCTGATTCAGGTCCCATTTTCTTAAACAAAAGACGGTAACCTTCCTCTGTTAATTGATATTTTTTTAACAAGGCTGCTCTGATAACATCATAATTATTCTGATCAGCCTCTTCTACCAAGCTTAAACTAGTCAGAGTGTCACCTTTCAGTATCTCAGATAACTGATTAGCATATTGTGATCTATCCACATTATGATTTCGACAAGAACGTTCAAATCTATCTAGCCAAACTGTTATATCGTCACTGGATGGATTAAATGCTGGTAGCTTGATCTTGTAAATAAAAGGTTTAGCATTACCACCAGATGACTGATTAACATTACTCATGTTTGTCAATTTCAACTTTTCTAACTCAAATGCTAAAAGGTTTTTCTGATGTTCATGTTCCATCTTTGTTTTTCTCTCGTCAGCTTCTCTATCTAATCTCTTTTGTTCAGCTTCAGCTTCTCTTTCTAATCTTTTTTGTTCAGCTTCAGCTTCTCTTTCTAATCTTTTTTGTTCAGCCTCAGCTTCTCTATTATGTTTTTCCATTTCCATTTGGAATCTCTTTTCGTCCACTTGCATCTGCAATTTCTTTTGTTCAAATTCTAATTCCATTTTTCTATCATCAGCTTTTTGTTTTCTCTCTTCAGCCTTCAGTTTATCAATTTCAAACTTTTGTGCTTGTTGATATTGAGCAGTCGCATATTCCTCCAATTTATCATGTCTTTCCAAGGGATTTACCCTGCTCAATAAAATAATCAAGTGTAGACATATTGTCTAATATTATGAGTCACAAAACTTGAAATAATTAACTATCTTATTTCAATCTTAATAGTAACAAGTCTTAAATCAAGCACTTGAATAATCACACCACATTATATTATCCCAATCTCTGTGGGAAACAAGTCTATGTCCAAGAACTTGTATATGAACCTTTATAGAAATATCATCAGTCAATTCTTTATCATAAGTGCACTTCCCATTCAATAGTGAATTACACTATTCATCTTTTATTTATCATCAGTGTATTGATAATAGTGCATCAGTATAATCCATTAATTAATTACCATAAGTGTAACTACTAACAAATGTAAACAAAATCACAGTGTAAACAAAACTACAATGTAAACAATAACAATGTAAACAATAAGAATGTAAACAATCAGAAAGATCAGAAACAATACGAAAACATTCGCAGGAATCAACTAAAGATACAGCGAAAAATAAAGAAAATATCACAAAAAATGTGATGATATCTGCGAGAAAATTAAACAAAACACATGACACCACAGTGTATAAATATAAATGGTGTATAAAACTAAACTATAGAAAAGAGGAGATCCACAAATACAAACAAATCAAAAAAAACTAAAGAAAGCGAAAAATAACGAAAACAAAACTGCACATATCGTCACAAATAAACAAATATAGCAACAGTTGTCACTAGCAGATTTTCAATTAAGAAAACCGCACCTATAGAACACTAATACAAGACCTCTATCACGTGGTATATCTTATATTAGTCACACGCCCAACCTCCCACTGACATGTAAACATATAAATAAATAAATAACATATAACAATATGAGAAGAAACAGAAGGCTCAGCAGAAATATAAGGGCGCAGTTCACAAACAAAACAGGCCACTTAACTTTAGCAGATCCAATCGTCTGTACAGCAAAAACAAATGGTAATCAGCATCCTAAGGATAGAAGATCCAACGTTGATCACACATCTGAACTTGCATCAAAACTGCCACGACGATGGTACTTGAGCTTCTCAATAATAAAACGGTAATGTAGATACGGTACTTGGCCTTCTCAATACAAGAACTCGATTCAAATCGGAACTTGGCCTTCTCAGTACAAGAACTCGTAACAATACGGAACTTGGCCTTCTAAATAGCAGCAAGTCGATTCAACTGGCAACGTATGTCGCAACGCCGGATACTGTCATTTCACTGGCATAAGTACTGCTACGCTGAAGTATCATTTCTTGTAGTTGAAGAATAAATGTTGAATGTAGTGGGTAAGGGACCCCGTATGTGCTGGCTACCAGACGAAAACCAGCTTATGGCCACCAAATGTTGAAGGTGTATTTATCCACCAAATGTTGATGGTGATATGTAGATGTAGAATGTGGATGTATCACCACTAGACACCAGAGATGATGAAGGCGCAGAAGTATGGTGTCTTTGTTCTGGTTTAGGTATATGATGTATATGTGGAGTCAAACAGGTAGCAGTAAAAGTGTATGGTCCTCACAGGACGTCACATAAACTCACGACGTAGAAAGTCAATGAACGTTGTAACTGCTAGTGACGTTTCCATCATTTATTGGGACGCCACAATGACAAGATGTGTAGACATTAACATGTAGAACAGTCTTCATTATATCGACATAGTCAGTACAACACTTCACAGCAGACAGCATAATAATGGTGAATCAAATCATGGGCTTCAATGCATCATAAACGACTGTAAATGTATTCAGGTGTGGAAACCATCATCCTTTTCTATAACAGTCGATATCTTTATAAATGTATAAATGTAGGAGATTAAATTCCTTCTCCTTCTCTGACCTCCAGCAAGACAGGCATGACTTCTGGAGTATCAAGTAATGTCCTCTGATTCCCCGTAATAACAACGGTATCAAACCTAGACTGACGTGGAACCGCCAGAGCAGTAAAGTCCAACAAGCAGATAGCCTTTAGGACATGCATCAACCCGATGCATAACAACATGGTGATTCGTGAGTTGAAAACTTCTCATAACGTCGACGCTTCCCCGCCCAGGGAAAGTTGACAACTAGGCACAAAATGTCAATCATAAAAGTTAGCGACAATGATAACACTGGCTAACAAAAAAAAAAACTTTTTTTTCTTTCTCTAACATTTCTATGTTTTTCTGGTCAATTTTAATGCGCTGTTTTTAAATCTGCAAACCGTTTTTCTCTATCAGGTCGGGATCTCTAGAAATATGCAATTGAAGTTTTTTAACAACGCATACAGTATTACAATATCATTCGTACAAGAAGTATAACAGTTATGTAGGCTTGAATTTCTTTGCAGTCGACTTTCGTCGGTGAATGGCATGTGGTACATCGCGATCAAGCATCCAACAATAATCGGCAAGCATGGTCACACTCCACCGTCCTTGATAACGTGACTCCATTACGGCGATATCTTGATGGAATCGTTCTCCATGTTCATCGCTGACTTTGCCAAGGTTGTCAGGGAAAAAGTCAAGATGCGAATCGAGCAAATGGATTTTGAGGGACATGTTACAGCCCATAATTCTGTATGCATCTATGCACTGCTTAACAATATGCACATAGTCGACAGATTTGTGATTTCCCAGAAAGTTATCGACGATCGATTTGAATACCATCCATGCGCGAAGTTCACTACCATGTAACAAGTTCTCGAATTGTTTGTTTGCAATAACTTTCATAATCTGAGGTCCTGCAAAGATACTTTCCTGTATCTTTGCATCGCTAACTTGCGGAAACTTTTCTCGAAGATAAGTGAAAGCTTTGCTCGTTTTATCTAACGCTTTTACAAAATTCTTCATGAGCCCCAACTTTATATGTAACAGTGGTAAAATGAAGCTGTCTTTGTTAACTAATGGCTAGTGTATTACATTTTTATGCCCGAGCTGCATACGATCCCTGATAGGCCACACCTTTCTTGCATAATGTTCCTGTCTGTTGCGGCTGTCCCATTCACATAGGAAGCAACAAAATTTAGTATACTAAATCTGCATGCCCGTGAGAATTGTAATGACCTTTAGGTCTCCACAAATCCGCCATTGGTAGTCATTGTACTTTATTTTTTCCAAACGTATAGCCATATTGTCATAAGTTTCTTTCATATGAACAGAGTAGGTGACTGGAATTGATGAAAATAAATTTCTGTTATGCAATAACACGGCTTTTAGACTAGTCTTGGAAGAGTCGATGAAAAGTCGCCATTCATTGACTATGTGCTCATGACCGAGGTGTACCATTAGACCGTTTACATCTTTGCAATAGCAAATGTCATCATCCATCTCACAGTATTGAACAAGTTCTCTGTGTCTATGACGAAATTTAGATATCGGAGTATTGGGCGCTAAAAGATTCCATTCTTTGAGTCGCGAACCGAGTAATTCCGCTTGTCCTTTGGTAAGAGCGAGATCACGTATTAGATCTGAAAGTTCTGAATGGTTAATTAAGTAAACACCATCATTCACCGGTATGTAATCCGAGTCAGAATTAGTTTCTAAAGCAGGTAAACTATCACTTTCTGATGGTTCATTCACGTCCAACGGATATTGTTCTGGTGGTACTGTGATCGGACACGTGATTGGATCATGAGGCACTGGTTTCGAAACCGATTCAATATTTGGATAAACCACAGACTTTCTAGTTTTAAAAGTGAAACCATGGATATTTGTCAAGCAGAAGTAACAATCAGTAGCGTGATTTGTCGGTTCACGCCATATTACTGGCACTCCAAAAGGCATCGACTTATGCTTCGGCGATTTTCGTAACCAACCTGCCAATGTATCGAACAAACTGCATTTGGCTTCCAAGATTTATTTGCATCATCAACTTTCGAATCGAAATAAAGTTCATATGCTTTCTTTAGTAATGGTGTAAAGTTTTTCTGGTCAACACGATCGGTAAAATATCCGCACACGTAACAGAACAGATCAGCCGAATTTCTACAACTTCTAGAAGCCATATTTTGCTCAGAATTATTTCAAAATACAGTAACTATTTGAAAAATCGCGTAACATATGTCATGCATCTTTTAGCAGTATAAAAAAGTAGAATTATGGTGCTTTTTATTAACTTTTAATAAGTTATATAGTAAAAATGAAATGGAGCAAATAACGGTTTCGCAAAAATATATTTATTCACAAATATCTTAAGAACCCGATGCGATAGAGATAAACGGATTTCAGATTTGAAATCAGCGCAAGAAACTGACCTAAGAACACGTATTCTTATATAAGAAAGAAAAATGTTGTTTGTCAGTGTAATCAATGTAGAGCAATTGCCTTCTCTTCAAGAATAAATACACAACTCACTCGCCTCCAGGCGCTTTGAATCACAAAGGGAAATATCATCTGAGATGAACACTATAGAGGACTTCCATTTCCCGAACAATATAACATGACAGACGCTGAAAATGCGTCTGTCTCACTCGACAAAATCTGTGACACTGCCTGGGCGGAAGCTGGTGCAAAACCCACAACCAAACAACAGACATGTGCAGAACCGTTCGATTTGAATACAATCCACACAACGTCGAAGCTATGGGCACATTCTAAGAACAACACTTAAAATCGAGCCTTATAAGGATAGGAAATAACTATCGACGCAGGTTAACAAACGTTTACAAGAAAATTGAGCCTGAGCGCTCCATAAATGGACATGACCCAACATCGGTCAACTTACAATAATACCAGGCAACCGAAGGGCATAAGAACAGGTGACCACCTAAAGTAAAACGCAACTCCAATTCCAAGAGTTATATACCTTGCATTAAAAAAAATTGAGTACACAGATAACATAGTGAAATTCTTATGTGTAACAGACAGGCAGATTTAGTTAGATAAATGGCATGTAAAGACAATATCTTCTGTGTCATTAAGAATGTTCTACAGACGAGGGTAGTAGGGGGAAAATGCCCCTAATGATACCAGACATTGCCAATCATTAGACTGGCGTGAAAGTGCTAAACTAAACCCCTTTTGATTGGAGTTTTGTCCAACGAAACCACATGGGCGGGCAAGCGAAAATGTCGTTTATAATCTGCAACATTTAGGGACTGCTTCACTGCATTTCTATCTCGTCAAGAAGACATTTCAGACGCCATGATACCTAATAGAAACAGGATTCCAACATAAAAACAGGACCAGGTATTAGAGGATCTTCTGATATTAGACATACATAAAACTCGACTATAGTACTTGAAACCGATTCCTACATACAGAATAACATTGGGATTATAATTAAAGTAATACCCCGACCACCTATGAGACGGCATCTTACAACTAGTGGCCCGACACTATTCGGAAGTTTTTCCTGTACAAGAAGTCTGTAAATTCAATACCGGTAATCGGGGTAAGTTGTAATATGCGCATTCTTGCATTTTATAATTTTGCATTTAACATATGTAAACTGCTTCTGGATGTACAGGTTCATATGAGGCTACCAACCTCAGCATATAAAATAATTGTATTCATGAGCCACCACCGCAAGAGCTAGTGACTGCTTCATGGGGGTTTGCTCACAAGGAACCTAAAAGCTCCATGTGGAGCAGGGAGTGGATGATGATGACACCCAGGTGTAATATTTATTATATTAGCACTTTTAACAGTTAATGCGTGTATATAATACAGTTGTCTTTTTTCCACTGTCCGAACGTACTTTCGTCAGATTCAGGGAGGGTAAAGTTTCTGAGGAAGACGAAGTAGTGGAATTGAAGCGGAGAGTGCCTGATTCTCATGTCAGGAGATCCTATACTTAGAAGCGGCGTTTATTTTCTCTCAGTTTGTGGTACAGGTCTGTGGTTTAAGTTGCCAGCAGTTTACGCTAGACGTCTACATCATACTTGTCTTGAAGGCGCTTGCCTTGACAATAGGAGTGGTTACCCTCAAAATTAGCGTCAACACGTGCTACCGTCACAGAATTTGACGATTGACGGAACAATCAACACCCTTGGGAATCAACAGTGACGGAACCCAACACCAATAATAAATCACCGTCAACAGCTGGCTAGTTAAGTATAACAGTCAGGCTCACCAAAAGATCTTTTTTAACGATAGCCACTTTAAATTCACTAACATTGATGAAAACATCAGTTCTTCATTTTTTTTCTAATTTGTCAACAATAACTGATTATTAAATTTTTTATCTGTAAATACAAATTGATAGTTGATTTAATCATTTCTGAGCGAATTGCACCCGTATGAATCAATTAATTTAAATATATAACCATCCAGAGCTATTAAAGTAATATGTTACTGACTCATTGCAGTTGGTGGCTCATAAAAAATACGAGCAAATTTCTTTTTCCTCACAAAGGGGGCTGGAAGATGAAGAGTTTATGACAGCTTAGATGATCTCAGTTGTTATGCTTGATTTCTTAAAATTCCTGTGTGACTCCCTGAAGTAGTAGCATCATTCTTCTATTTATATCTCAGCCAAGAGTAATCTTGAACGAGGGTTGATACCTTTTGAATAACCCTCATCTTTATACTCTAAGTTTGGGACCGACGACGAAGTGAATAGGTCAAAGGTTGTTGATACACGCAGGAAGATAGAAAGAAAACAAGATAATAAAACGGGTGAGAGGATAAAATGTTAATTAAGTTCTAAAATAACTTTAGGTAATTATTCACCCGTGTGTTAACGGTCCCTGTCTCTCTTTCTCTCTCTCTTTCTCCAAACCTCCTGTAGGTTACAGTGTGACTATTATTAGCATTCTTCTCCGGTACGGGTCACGCTAACTTACTTAGTCGCTCATCTTCTACCTTGGGGTGTAGAGATAGATTTGCCAGTGAGAGAGATAGAGAGAAAGAGCGGACGAGAGAAAGAGAGAGAGAGAGATAGATTTGCTTTCCAACTGTACAGCGATTTTTAAAGTGCTCAATTTTCGCGTGGGACCTCCGATTTTTTTGCCCTTATCCGAGAAGGCTAGGCATCCGATCTCACTACCCAGGAGATCTCACTACCCAGGATATCTCACTACCCAAGAGATCTCACTACCCAGGAGATCTCTCTCACTACCCAGGAGATCTCACTACCCAGGAGATCTCACTACCCAGGAGATCTCACTACCCAAGAGATCTCACTACCCAGGAGATCTCTCTCACTACCCAGGAGATCTCACTACACAGGAGATCTCTCTCAC
Organism: Oreohelix idahoensis; assembly: GCA_024509875.1. Classification (NCBI taxonomy): domain Eukaryota; kingdom Metazoa; phylum Mollusca; class Gastropoda; order Stylommatophora; family Oreohelicidae; genus Oreohelix; species Oreohelix idahoensis. The sequence continues at coordinate 3,535 of JAMPIV010005250.1, read as the reverse complement.
TACCCAGGAGATCTCACTACCCAGGAGATCTCTCTGACTACCCAGGAGATCTCACTACCCAGGAGATCTCACTACCCAGGAGATCTCACTACCCAAGAGATCTCACTACCCAGGAGATCTCTCTCACTACCCAGGAGATCTCACTACCCTGGAGATCTCTCTCACTACCCAGGAGATCTCACTACCCAGGAGATCTCTCTCACTACCCAGGAGATCTCACTACCCAGGAGATCTCTCTCACTACCCAGGAGATCTCACTACTCAGGAGATCTCTCTACCCAGGAGATCTCACTACCCAGGAGATCTCACTACCCAGGAGATCTCACTACCCAGGAGATCTCACTACCCAGGAGATCTCACTACCCAGGAGATCTCACTACCCAAGAGATCTCACTACCCAGGAGATCTCTCTTACTACCCAGGAGATCTCTCTCATTACCCAGGAGATCTCACTACCCAGGAGATCTCTCTCACTACCCAGGAGATCTCACTACACAGGAGATCTCTCTCACTACCCAGGAGATCTCACTACCCAGGAGATCTCTCTACCCAGGAGATCTCACTACCCAGGAGATCTCACTACCCAGGAGATCTCACTACCCAGGAGATCGCACTACTCAGGAGATCTCACTACCCAGGAGATCTCTCTCACTACCAAGGAGATCTCACTACCCAGGAGATCTCTCTCACTACACAGGAGATCTCTCTCACTACACAGGAGATCTCACTACCCAGGAGATCTCACTACCCAGGAGATCTCACTACCCAGGAGATCTCACTACCCAGGAGATCTCTCTCACTACCCAGGAGATCTCACTACCCAGGCGATATCTCTCACTACCCATGAGATCTCGCTACCCAGGAGATCTGACTACCCAGGAGATCTGACTACCAAGGAGATCTCACTACCCAGGAGATCTCACTACCCAGGAGATCTCACTACCCAGGAGATCTCACTACCCAGGAGATCTCTCTCACTACCCAGGCGATATCTCTCACTAACCAGGAGATCTCACTAACCAGGAGATCTCACTACCCAGGAGATCTCACTACCCAGGAGATCTCACTACCCAGGAGATCTCATCACCCAGGAGATCTCACTACCCAGGAGATCTCACTACCCAGGAGATCTCACTACCCAGGAGATCTCACTACCCAGGAGATACTGGGGGAGTATGACATAATTAGGACCCACTGGTTCTAAACAACTGTTCATCAAATATATTCCCTGTACTGGGAACGGAACCCGGTGCCTTCAGAATTAGAGGCGGACACCATACCTCTTAGCCAGTCCGACTCTAAAAACCTAGGAAAGACTTTGAACTAACGGCATGTGGCAGGGAGACGGGATGGGTTGGCAGGAGGACTTGGGATGGGTTGGCAGGAGGACTTGGGATGGGTTGGCAGGAGGACTTGGGATGGGTTTGTTGAAGATCTAAGCTAGTTATGTATAGGAAAAGTAAAGAATGGACAAATATGTCATTATAATAATCGTCTTACTTAATCAGGATTACACGTCATTCGTAAAGTTTATATAAAAAAAAAACAAACACACGGTACTATAGAAGAATGTACAGGACAAGACAATAGCAGAATTGCATGAAGAATAGAAAGCTTAACAATATGTGACAGGATGAGAAATGTCAAGTGATGGTAAGAAACAGACGTCACAAATACTCAGGGGAACAAGAGAAGCGGAAAAGATGTTGGCTCTGGATAGGACACGCGCTCCAAAAACCGGCAAATAGCAACAAAAGATATCATTGTTCTGGCATCGCCATGAGACAAGTTCCGAAGTAAAATATATTTTTTTTAATGCAGAAGGGACATGTGGGCGGATGTTAACAAAAAGGATAAAGGCATGGAAGAAGTTTAAAGGATGGGAAGGACAGGAGAGTTTGTTATTTGAAGGACTACATTACTCAGGGAACTGTAAGGTAAATGGGAAGAAGAAAGGAAAAACATTTACAGACAGACACGACTTCAGACATAAAAGAAGATATGATAAAACTACGAACATTGTTCCATGAAAACCCTGAACAGACTGGAGCAGACATGCGTAGAAGGCATCAAGTATCGAATATGATGCGTGCGCATGCCGATCTGAGAAGATGGCATCTTTTCTGACTTCCTCTGTCGATCGATAAGTCGGCAATCTAGTTATATTTAATATCTGTGCAATAATAAGGCAATGAATACAGAAATGAGAAATTTTATCGTTCAATTTGGCGATTGTTGATTGTCCATAAAAAATACACCGAGAACAAATTTGCTATTGTCACGACCGCAGGGATGCAACTATGAAGATCCAGTCAACAGTATGTAAAGTTTAGCTATATAAGACTGTGTCACATTCTCGCTAAATGTACTTTCAAGTTAATTGAAGGAAAATTTGGAACATTCCAAACATTTATATGAAATTAAAAGGTCACCAACATGGACCTCTTGACAAGAACCAGACAACTTCCAGTGGAACAAGAGATGAGAAGAAGACGCTGGCGATAGTATGGATAAATACTGAGATAACTAGTTGATAGCGTTGCTAGGCAGTTCTTGCTTTGGAATCCTTAGGGTAAGAGAAGCTGATGAGGACCAAAGAACACACGGAGAAGAGAACTGAAGACAGAAATGACAAGGAAGACATGGACAGAGCTAATGGCACCTCAAAGGAAGACATGGACAGAGCTAATGGCACCTCAAAGGAAGACATGGACAGAGCTAATGGCACTCAAAGGAAGACATGGACAGAACTAATGGCACCTCAAAGGAAGACATGGACAGAGCTAATGGCACCTCAAAGGAAGACATGGACAGAGCTAATGGCACATCAAAGGAAGACTTAACATGTGTTTGATGAAGGTATATTCTCACGGGAGACCTAAAGATTATTGATCGATTGGTATGTAATACAGTATGTGTGTTCTTTGACAATAACATATTATATTTAAACCAAGTGTCTAACGAACATTCTTCTTCCGTCCCGTATTATACCTGATCATCGGGGCAACACGTTCGAAGAATGCTCGACTTAAATGTCGACACTCTTGTTTATTGATTATTAGTTTGCTCAGTTCGGCGACGGTTATATTTGTCCATTCTTCTATGTTGTTAAGCCATTTATTTTCGCGTGCCCTATCTTGTACTTGGTACTGTGCCTTGGGAAAAGTCTTTGGTAGCCAGTGCGATCTTGATAAGTGGCCATATCATTTCAGCGTCCGTCTCTTTATTGTTGCGAGAAGGTCTTCATACGATTCTATAGGACTTTAAATTGTTTATTATCTGTTCATTATTGACACGACCCATGTATGAAGTTCATAAGATCGCTCTGTAATATAACATTTTTTTAATGCCATAAATAACATACGGCCATCAAAGACATTTTGTGAAATGTTCATAAAAATAACGTTCTGTAAGATATTTAATTATGCGAGCCATCAAACAATCTCCGAGACAAAGGAAACAAAAATGTTTTTGGGGGAAAATACTAAGAGAAAATTTAAACTGCTGAAAGACGTTAAAGCCAAGAAAAGAAGAT
>JAMPIV010005249.1:0-69556 GCA_024509875.1 Oreohelix idahoensis | reverse complement strand
GTTCCAATTGTCCGTATATATATTTTGAGAGGAAAGAGAGTCTTAGAAATAGTGGTCCAGTTTAGAGTGGAAGAATGATGAAGGATATAGAGAATTAAATAGTTGCTTCACAGCGTGCTGGAGGAGAGTTAAAGGACAGTGGACTAATTTTACGACAAATCGTTTCTCTCAATCTCACTTCCACCTTCGTTCCTTGAGTCTCTCCTGGTCAAACAATTATTTGCCAGTTTTCCAGACCCGCATCTGCGCGCACCGATTTGGTTATTTTCAAACACACAGACGACAAAGATACAAACTATATTAAAACGAATAGGGGAAAAGTTGGGCTTTGGTTATATCCAACACAGAACTAAATGAGTTTATGTGATTTTATTCACTTTAAACATCAATCACTAACAAATATCAGGTATTACATAAATTATCAGAAGTACACAAATGCAAATAACAAGTTTGGGAGGGGTGAAGAAGATTGGTATCGACTAAGCCCTTCCCGCTTATTAGACAAAGATAAACCCAGTCCAGAGATAGATAATATCAGGAACACGGGTACGTTAACCTAACAGTAAAGTTAATTACTCTGAAAAGAGGTGTTACCAAATTAGGTATAGGTAGTAGAAAGAAATCCTGTTCTTCCCAATTGTTCTTCCCTTTACTAAGCAAATGAAAAGGAGGGGGTTTTAAACATAGTTAACAAATTATCAACTATCCCACTTAAAGGAACAATGTAGGGTATACAGAAAGATATATATTACCAGGTAAGCAAGTTAACAAAATGGTTACACAAAAGAATTAATTTCCTGTCATTCATACACTCTGTGCGGATCCACACTCATATACACCACACACTTACCGAGTTGCAGCATCAGACACTCCCTTAAAATGATAAAACACAATAATTAACTCTTGACGTATGACAACTGTCTAGTCCTTCTATGTCCCGCCCCAGATAATGCGAGGATTCACTGAGAGCAAATATTCCCGCTTATCGCCGGACTTGAAGTTCTAAGAGTTCTTGTGTTTTATTATAAAGAAACGAGTCTATGGGATGGCACTGACGCAGTTCGACATAGGGGTGAAAAATGAGGTGATGGTATAATCCTTCACTGCGTGGTGATAGCCACTGACCGGGAAAGTTTTTAATCCAGTGAGGAAAAACTAGGCTCGGTCACATTCAGGTAAATCGGTAATCTCTCACAATAGAGCAGTATATAAACTATCGCTACTGGCACTGTTCATCTTCCAGTTTATCTTACAGAGTGTAAGTTAGATTGATTGATATAATAATCAAATGATCTTGGGTAGGCTTTCCTTCATGTAATTATGCTAGCCAGGCCGTACCGGACCACCACAAGATTTACTTTAAAAAAATGTCTCATCAAAAACTGTCTGGAAGTTTAAGAACCGAGTATGGAAACTCTAAAAGATTTCGTTATTGCTGGATTGCAAAAGGTGATCAATCGCTTTGCACAGAATAGAATTCACTGCAAATATTATAAAATCCATGGGGATGATCTAGCAAGATTTCCAATATCGCTAGTGCTTCTATCAAGTTCCTGGCCAGCGAATGATGAAGTGTATTTCTACGTGATCTGTATATCTACAACTGGAATGCAAGATGAGTGGGACATGAGAACTTTGACAGCCTTTTTGATCTCATGACTTTGGGGGATCTGACCGCCAAATCCAAAGAGAGAGAAGCCGCCCCTGGCCTCTCGTATCTTCGTTCGCTTGCTTGCGTCAGCTTTCCCCGTTCGCTCTGGCTGCGATCGGTTCCGTGCTTAACACCGAGATGCGAAATCGTTTCAGGGACCACTATTGTCTTTGATAGCGCCCGATAGTCCTCCCCTGAAATCCCTCAGTCTGTCTCTTTGATCTCGTGCCGCATACTCTAAATGAGTTCCGGTCGGTTCGCTCTGGCGAAACGAAAAGTTACAACAAATGTTCAGGGGTTCTAATGTTATGAAAAGCTAAAAGTCCCTTTTAATCATCCATTCATATCAGGGAAAATTCACTTGTCAAAACTAGACGTACGTCACACCTACCTTTGATTGTCGATACACCCTTACTCTTTTCAGCGAAGGGGGTATTTCTTATAAGACCAGTCTCTTATCTGACACTATCCTGGTATCATATGATACATCTTTTTGTCCAGGATATCTTACATTTTAATAACATCTGAACCTCTCGCGACATACACACACTCACGGTTATGCAGCAATACATTTTGCAAAAACTGCATACTGTCTAGATATGATCAAAAATTTGAAAATCGAGAGGAAAATATGGGAATACAGATGTGGTCTACTTTACATAAAGTCTTCATCATTTTAAAGAAAGAAACACAACATGATCTGATGTACGTTTTACTATTAAATAGTAACAATGAAAATACACCGTGCTGCTGTAAAAAATATAAAAAATTACTTTCACACCTTGCACACACTCATTTACACACTCTTTCTTGTACTCCAAGGTTACACATTTTACATTTTTTGGTAATGATAGTGTTGATTAAAAAGAGAAGGAAGAGGAAAAAGAAAGAAAAAAAGAAAAAGACATTACACTCTTACATACTTAGTCGTTCCCCTTCTACCGTGAGGTGTAGAGGTTTGGAAGAGAGAGCGCCAGACTATCCTATCGGCTGTCTTCCTCCTGGCCTGGTTCCATTCTAGTCCTCGGTCCTTCAAACATTGTCTAATGTTGTCCTCCCAGCGGACTCTGGGTCGTCCTGGGGGTCTGGATCCCTGGCTCTTTGTTTCCCATGCTTGTCGTGGTAGCCGATCTTCTCCCATTCTGCAGACATGGCCAAACCATCTTGATTGGGACTGTTCTACTTGGGTCTGCAGGGGGTAGGATTTAAGGCCTTGACGTATCGTCTGGTTGCGTACCATGTCTCTTCTTGTTACTTCAACCACCTTCCTCAGATACCTCATCTCTGAGATTTGGATCTGGATTTTGTGGGTTGTAGTCATTGCCCATGACTCGCATCCATATGTCAAGACTGGGACATAGGTGGAGCGGTATACAGCCATCTTCGTTTCCTTACCAACCTCTCTCTTGCTGAGGAATCCTCGATTTATGGCCTGAAAAAGTCTCCCAGCTGCTGCTTTTCGAGTGGCCAACTCTTCTTTGATGCCTCTCTTTCGGTCTATAATAGCTCCGAGATATTTAAAGTGGTCGACCTGCTCCAGGACCTGTTCTCCCAGCTTAATCTGATGTCTTCTTTCTTCTCGTGATATCACCGTCGATTTTCTTTTAAAGCTACTTCTGACCATTCCTCTCTTCTCCAGCTCTTCCTTCCAGACTTGCAGTTTGGACTGGAGGTGTGCCTCTGATTTGGCAATCAGGGCAACATCATCAGCAAATGCCAGCTCTGAAATATATACCTGTCTCATCTTCCAGTACCCCACTGAATACTTTCTTGTTCTCTCCTTACATGACTTGATAACATCGTCCCCATAAGGAGTATGAAAAGATAAAGTGACAGGATATCACCTTGTCTCACACAGTGGTGGTCCTAAACTCTTCTGACTTATGGTTTGCTGTCCTCACATAATTTCTGCAAGACTTGTAGAAGCTCTGTATAGCATGAATCAGAGGTGCTGGAATGTTCTTCCTTGCCAAACAGTCCCAAAGTTTGCTCCAGGGGACCCTGAAAACGCCTTTTCCAGATCTATGAAGCAAAGATGGATCTCACTCTTGTACTCAAGGGCCTTTTTACTCAGCTGTCTGAGTGTGAAGATTAGGTCTTGAGTACTTCGGTTTGCTCGGAATCCGCACTGGACCTCATCCAATTGTGGCTCAGCTAGGCGTCGGAGTCTCTGCTCTAGGATTCTAGAGTAGATTTTAGCAGGGACACTGAGAAGGGATATGCTTCTATGGTTTCCAAATTGTCGATTGTCACCCTTTTTGAAAATTGGTGTTATGATGGCAATCTCCCAATCCTTTGGTATGGTCTTGTTGCACCATGCTGCCTGTAGGACCCTTAAGAGTAATAGGTCGCCTGATGCTCCCATGTACTTAACCATTTCTGGTGTTATACCATCATGCCCTGCTGCTTTGCCCATCTTGATTTTCTCCAGTGCTGCCTTCAATTCTTCCATCTTTATGTCATCTTCATCACCATTTGTTTCCTCTTAGTGGTTATCATTTCTGATGCTTGACCTTGCTCACCATCAAGGAGTTCTGAGAAATATTCTTTCCATCTTTCCATTACTTCCTTCGGGCAGTAACAATTTGCCTTGCTTGTCCTTTATAAATTTGAGAGGGCATTGTTTTTCCTTCCTCATGTTCCTTAGGGTCTTATAGAACAATTTCTGGTTTTCTTGTGCATCTTTTTCTAGCTTTTCTCCAAATTCTTCCCAGGACTTCTGTTTTTGCTGCTAGCACCTTGTTCTTTGCTTCTGTTCTGAGTATCACATATTCTCTATATTTCTCTATTTGTCCTGCTGTGTTTTTATCTTCTAAGTATTGTTTCTATGCCATTTTCTTCTCTCTTATTTTCTCTTTGACTTCCTCTGTCCACCAAGGTGTCCTCTTTCTCTTGTTCCCAATTCGGACTTCACCACATGCTTCTGCAGCAGATGTCTTTATGATGTCCTTGAATTTAAGCCAGAATGTTTCCATGTCATCAGGTTGTTCTTCTGTGTTGCTCACCGCTGCGGCAATAAGCCCCTGATATCTGGTCTTAATTTCTGGCTCTCTCAGCTTGTAGGTCTTAATGCTCATTTCTCCCGTTCGTTTACTTGGTTTCTTGCGTGATGTTGGGCAGTTCCTAGGCTGAGCACCTCTTTCAGTTGTTCTTTTGATTGTAAGCAGGTAGTGATCACTTCCAATCTCTGGCCCCCTCCAGACTCTAGCATCCCGGACATATTTGAATGAGCTTCTCCGAACAATGGCATAGTCGATCACTGACTTCTCATTCTTGGTTGGTTCACATCTAGTGTATGCATGTATGCGCTTATGGGGGAACTTTGTGTTTGTAATGATCAGATTCTGCTCACTGCAGAATCTAAGGAGTCGCTTTCCATTGTCATGGAGAGTATCTTCTCCATATCTTCCGATAACTCCACCCCATCTAGCATGGTCATTTCCAACTCTGGCATTAAAATCTCCGAGCATGATAACTTCATCTAGGCAGTCATCCACTGTCCTTTTAATCAGCTCGAAGAATTCCTCCTTGACCTCTGCTCTCTCATCCTCATTTGGCCCATACACTATGACCAGGTTGACTATGGTTTCTCCTTCTTTTAGTTTTACAACCATAATGCGCTCCGAGACAAAGTTCCATCCCTTGATACTATCTTTCTTGTTTTTGGCCACAATGCAACCCACGCCCCCTTAGCTCTTTCAGATGTGGGTACACCACTGTAGAGCAGCGTGTTGCCATCGAGATCCATGACTCCTTGTCCTTTTTCTTTTGTTTCCGTTATAGCCAGGATTTCTAGTTTTGCTTTCCTCATCTCTTCCACCAGCTCCTCTTCCTTCCCATTTATACTTCTTTTGTTCCAAGTTCCATAAGTCGTAGTCCGTCCGTTCCAGTTCGTCGCCTTTAGAATCAGTCCGTTTTTCTCTCTTATATTACTCGTAATCATAGTTTAAAAGCAAACAGGTGATGATTGGCCTGTTGTGCCTTTGCATGGTGGAGGGGCTGCCTCCTTACGGCCTCCATTGCAGGCCGCCTCCTCCTTTTTCATCCGGGCTTGGGAAAATACCACCGTGCAGCTGTAAAAAATATAAAACCTTACTTTTCACATCTTGCACTCTCATTAAACACACTCTTTTTTGTACTCCAAGGTTACACATTTTACGTTTTTTGGTAATGGATAGTGTTGATCAAAAAGAGAAGGAAGAGAAAAAGAAAGTAAAAAAGAAAAATACCTTACACCCACTTATTGGAAATATACAGCGTACTCTTTATTCTTTTTTAGTGATAACGTGGGGGGGAGAGAACAAAAAAAACAACAAAGGCGAAAAAAATCAACAACAAAAAATCCCCGAACAGGACAAAAACAATTCTTTTCACATATACACTAGAACTTGCCAACATACGTTATACTTGTTCAATTTCTCTTGGATCAAACAGAGCAAAATTAAAATTTGCCTTCAACTAATGGTTTAAAGGCGTTTGTTTGTTTAGTTTTTTTCCCCCATTTGTAAAATTGTTCGCAGGGGGGGGGGGGGGGTGAAAGTCCATTACACACACACATCCACAAAACAGTTTTTCTACTGCTACTATTTTACGATTTTGAGGTGATGGTGTTTTTTATTCTTGGTAGGCATCTCGGTTTTAAAATAAAGTTGACAACAACGGATCTCGGACCTTCGCAGTCCATAATACCGTGGGTCGTAAAATTGCAATGGTGTCAAAGACTTCCTAGATTTAGAGTCCGTTGCGAAAGATTTTCCGTCTTGTCGGAAAATAATCAAAACAAAGGATACTGAAATTTACTTCAGCTAAAAGCAGTTGTCCGATTTCGCAGATTTATGATGCCAAGACCTCAGGTCCAGCTTAGCTAACATAAGTTCGTGCTGGACCGTGAAATGTAATCTGAAGGATGTCCCCCTGGGGACAAAATAAAGAGTCTTGGTTCATCCAGTTGCATAGCGCAACAGGGGAAATATAAATGGGATCCAAAAAGAGACACTTCTTAGTGGATAGTTTTGGTATTAACGAGCTTGTTCATTCATTGCTTATTAAGCGTGTTTATTCGATTTCTCGAGATGAAATAGAGCAAATTTAAATTTGGCCTCAATAATGTTAAAGAATAGGATTGTCTCGGTTTGTAAAATATTCTCAATGGAAAATAAAATACAATCGATCTCAAAAACACACTCACGTACACACTTGTCGCTATTTCAACAATTGCTGTTGACGACTTCCAATGCTGACATTCGTGGACTGTCCGGGTCCCCATAATTACCAATGTCGGATACCGTTGGTCGTAAATCTTCAACGTGTCACAGCGCTCCATAGATTTAGAAACTGACGCGAAAAGCCCAGGGTCAGCATTAAAATTTTCTGTACGCATTTTTTTTTTCCTACCGAAGACCACGCGGTCTGCTGCTGACTTGAGCAAAAATTGTCCTATAAAAACTCTTACTTCTGCATCATCCGTCTTAACCAACATAATAATAATAATAAATAAATAAATAGACTACACATATACATTTGCATTAAAATGTAAAACAAAATAATGACAATAACAATTATAATATAGATAATAGATACATAGAAAATAATAAGAATGTAAATGCAGGCTTTTCTCTGCGGACATGACAAAAAGAAGGATGAAACATTTTTTTAACTTGCACACACTCTCTCACATGTACTTAAGATAAAAATATTGGGTGATGGAGTCCCTCACCTTTAAGTGTGTGTAGGGGAGGAGGGGGGAGGATGACGACGTGTGTTAAAGGGAGTGGGGAAGGTAGGGAAAAAACACAGGTGATGGAATGCCACGTGATTGGCAGTGAGGTGTGGGGTGGGGGAAGAAAGGGGGAGATTATAGGAAAGTGACCTTCGTATAAACTAAAGGCTTGGATTTAAGAATATTTTGGCAGGGTCGAGGTACAGGTAGCTGGGGATAGTGGACAGGATTTAAAATAAGCGTCACTCGCTGGAGGAACAAATTTAGGAGAATGTCTGGGCGGATAACTTTGTACTCAAATACAGACTGAATGCGACATTTCAGAAATTAAAAAACGGAATTCCGAGAGTAAAAACATTAATTTAAAATGGATGTCTTCTAAGTAGTGTCTTGGGAATTGAATTAAGCATAATGGCTTTGAAAATGTCTGTATTTTTGTCGCGTGTGTGTACAGTATGTCTTGTAAGATTCTCTGTGCTGGTATAATTGTACTATATTTATAGAAAATGTGTTCCTTACTTTCTTTTACATTTGCCTGGCACATCTTTGCATCGTGATTTTCGTTTTAATCTGTGTGCTGCTCTTTCTGTGGTTGGTGTCATGTTATATAAAAGTCGATATGTGACTTCTCTGGCTTTTGGTGCGATGCTTTTCTTGTGAAGATCGTTGAAAATTTCAGTGTAATCTGTTATAAAGTAATTGTAACCTCTTTTAATTCTTAGGTGTAAAGGTGGTGCTTGTAACCTGACTAAGTGTTTGTAAATTGTGTTTGTTTTTTTCTGTTAATTAAAATTTCGTGTCCTCTTATGGCTTGTATGCATGTCCTGTTATGGCTTGTATGCTTGTCCTGTAAAAATATGGTAGTGTGCCGTAATGGTGTGGGACGTTGTTCTTTAGTGGTCTCCGTCTGGCAAGTCTAAGCCCTACGTAGTAATGGGCTAATGTGTGTTGTTCTGGGTCTCTTATTATATTTCCTTAAATTTGTGACCTTAAAAAATAAAAATGTTTAATACCCCTTCTGTGGCTCAAAGTGGGGTCCAATGACTTTATTGAGTTAAATGTGTAAATTGTGTGTGATCCCGGCCATGGCTAAGACACTTTGATCTTAGCCAAAAGGCCTTTAAAGTTTTAAAAAAAAAAATCTTTATTCGTATTCCGTTTGAGTTTACAAAACATGTTCATTTTACATATTTTCATAAAGATATTTCAGTGAAAAGACAATTACACAATGAACAGTTGTATCGAAAACAAAAACACTTTCACTTCCTCGCACCCACTCATTTACAAAAAAAAACTCTTTCTTGCACATTTAAAAGGGTTATACATTGTACATTTTTTGGTAATGATAGTAGTGATTATAGGGAGACGGGGAAAAGGGATAAAGGAACGATACTACCTTGTTCTTAAAATTATAATGCACACTCGTTTTTATAGTGATAACAGTTGGGGGGGGGGGGGGGGGGGGGGAGGAGAAATAAGACGGGAAAATATGAATAGACAAAACTTCCACTAAAATGTTCAAGTGAAGATACAATTAAAACCCTTCTTTCCTGTTTTGCTTTCTAAAGTACCGCTGACTTTCACTTTCCGATTCCATTTTATTTCCTCAATCGTGGTTGCCTTGCTTTGTACTGGATGAAAAACAAACCTCCTTTCATTCATTCAGTGACAGATACATTCTTATTTATATAAAAAAAATTTATGTAAGGCAGTTAAAAAGTTAGTTGCTTATCCTTTACAGGACGTGGCAATCAACCCAAGCTTTTATTGGCTGTTCGTGATTTTTCTAGGCAATTTTTTTTTCATTCAGTAGTTTGCCATTGCTTTCTGAACGGTACGGCGCTTATACCATTGTTAAAAATCCACACAAAGCGATCTGCTACCAAACCGCCTGCAGCAGGTTTCGAACCTGATATATCTGGATTATGAAACTGCGTTCATATCCATTAGACCACAGACGTTCATATCCATTAGGCAGTTACGCCGTCAAAAAAAGTTTTGTGTTCCACAAATTTTTATATTTGATTTATATTCGTATTCTGTTTGAATTTACAAAACATGTTCATTTTACATATTTCAATAAAGAAGTTTCAATGAAAATACAATGAGCAGCTGCATAGAAAACCTTTCACTCCCTCGCACACACTTATTTACACACTCTTTCTTGCACTCTGAAGTTGTACATTTTTTTGTGATGATACTATAGATTGAAAAGAGAATGAAAAAACGGAAAAAGAATTCATACACCCTCGTTCTTGATATTTTAAAGCGCACTCTTTGTTATAGTGATAATACTAAGAACAAAGAGATGAGGAGGGAAAAAAAAACACCTGAACGGACTAGGACTTTTCAGTGCAGGGACAATGAAAACATTTTTTTTTTTTTGGTCCCTTTGTGTTTTAAAAAATAATCATGTCTTTCTTATGTGCGATTTCATTTTATTTCCACATTCTTGCTCTCCGTGTTTAGAGCTGAATATACCATAAATAACTCGTTTTTTTTTTTTTTTTTTACCGGCAGCACCTGAGTTTAATTTCAAAACAAAATGAACCAGAAATGGTAGATGATCCATGCGCTAATAAAGTAAAAATTTTGAATTGAGTGAGACCAAAAAATACATAGAATATATAGGATTTTGAATATATCGGATTTTGAATATATAGGATTTTGAATATATCGGATTTTGAATATATCGGATTTTGAATATATCGGATTTTGAATATATCGGATTTTGAATATATCGGATTTTCCAGTTTACTCCCTGAGTTTCAGCCACGCCACCTATAAAAATATATGTGGAGGTAGTTTTAGAAAAACTGCCCATTGGAGCACTTCTTAATATGTTAGTGGAGTAGGGGCGCTTCTTAATATGTTAGGGGAATAAGGGGCGTTTCTTAATGTCTGTGGAGTTAGGGACTCGGTTAAATACCGGTGTGTTACTGTAGTAATGGGCGCTTCTTAATATGTTAGTGGATTAAAGTGCGTTTCTTAATGTTAGTGGAGTTGGGGACTCTGTTAAATACCGGTATGTTAGTGGAGTTAGGGGCACTACAATTACATAACATATTAGAGGAGTAAGGGGCACTTCTTCTATGATGCGCGAATGAAAGTGGGCATTCATTCAGGACTCAAAACCGATGGCATTTTATAACAGAAGCCGGCAGGTGGCAAGTCCACAGGAAACATGGCAAAGTTTATTATGACAATATCGTTCCATCAAGCAGTAAGATACGTGGCGTGGAAAAATGTCGTAACGATGTATTTCTTTGTAGCAAGTCGTCCGTCAATAAACCTCAAACATTAGGCATCTTATAACAAGTGACAGTAAAACAGAGTACGCTCCTCTCCTTATTTCTGGCCGTTATGATTAAAGGTTCGTGCAAACCACGAAGACCCGGCGGAGACATTCATGACAAAAATATTAGATGCTGAATACGAAAGTAGCGGCCTCCGAAAAATAGAAATGCCACGAACATGAGAACCAAGTCTCCAAAAAGAAAGTACGTCTTACTCGGACGACAACAAACTACTCATGACCAAGTCGGGTGACCGACAGAATCCGAAAAAACTGCCATGCATTACGGCACCAGTGACTGGTGACGTCGCAACATATGCGGCGCTCAATACAACTGTAACCGGGCTGTGTTTACTGCATCAATGTGAGAATGTGTGTGTCCGTCAGCTGGCCGTTTCAGTTCAGTTAATGGTGTTGAGCGCAGGTAAATATTTTTGACGTGAGCTAACTCTTGTGCGTTCTGGTTCAAGTCGTTACAGGCCTTTCGCCTGAGGTGGAAATTCTTGACCTTAGTGTATTCTTCTTCCGTGTATTCGTTCGTACTCTTTTTATGTTTAGTGAAAAGCAACCTCGTATATTGGTTTGTCAAAGTAATCCACTGTAATATTCCAAAGAAAACACAGCAATGTAGAAAAATAAAATATAGTTTATTAACGTCATTGGAACAGTAATGTTATTGGCACAATGGTGAAGTACTTATTTCTTGCTTACACAAAGTAGTGAGTATCCAAAAATGAAAAAGATATATCCAACATGAAAATGTATCCAACAGAAGAAAATATAAACTGGTCTACTTAAGAATACTTGTCTAACTTGAAAAAAAAACCTTGTCAAGTTAAAAACGTGTCTTGCTAATCTTAAAGACGAAGTTCTGCAAAATCCTCTAGTCTAATATCATGGAGTCATTGGAATTATAAATCCTGGAATCATGACCTTTCTCGCATTTCTCTCCTATTTATACAGCACACTCTTTTTTCCCGCCAATTTTCACACAATGCTTTATTTTTTACACGGTACAAAACACCTACATTTGCATACGTTTCCTCAGCTTTTCGACTTTTTCCACACGTCTATCACTCTAAAAACGGAAAAAATCCCAGATTAGCAACTTCTCACAAAACTTTCCATTCAAAAACATGCATTTAATATTGTGTTGTTCTGGGACAGCTTCTCTCAAGGCCGTGAACTTTTCATGATACTTTGTTTTGTGCACAAATTTCTTAACTGCTTTTAACGTTGTTATTGTATGTGGTTTTTAACACGTATTAATGGTAGTGTATGTCAAGCGGTCACACAAGTGAAAAATCGTAAAAACATGAGTTTACTACAGACAGCTATATCTCCTCGAATCAATGGATATATGCCTGCATGTAGCAACATACTATAACATATCATTTATAACCTTAATAATTCACCCTTTTCTCCCAGAAAAAAAAAATAGTTTTTGTGTTTTTTAAACAATTCCTGATCGGAAATAGCGGCCAAAATTAATTACACATTGAGAATTAATAGGCCATATCAAAATAGAAATTACCTAGTCACAGTCAGTCTGCATCTTATGTACTAATATTAAAGTAATAATGCAAGACAGATTGTCGTCAGTCAATGTGGAGTCATGAGGCAATGAGACAGAAAAATCATAGGGACATGAATGCATGTTCAACACTAATTAACAAGTAAGTAAAAAAATAAAAATAGACAAAATGCATAAAATCATAGAAGATACGTGACATAAAGGGAACTAGCCCATATTGGTAATGTGCATGAATAAATAATTAATGGTTATGTCTCCTAAGAAGGGTAATGGAAATTAAAGTAGAAAACCAATGTAATTAACAATGTTATAGGAAAATACAGTTGATTATTGTTATGATTAAAATTCATAACGATTGTGTCGATATCATTAGGTAGCTCGACAGGGCTCCTTGTTTGTTTATTTTATACGGAGCCATTTATTAATACAGGAAGTGACGTCACGCCTCTATGTTGTATTTGGCAGACGTGAAACTAGGAATGCGGAAGTGCAGAGATCGTCTGCAAGGACTTCTACCATTGTGTGTCATGGCGTGTGGACGCATGTGTTTGAGCTCCTGAATATATCGATTGTACATCCCTATGTTATTCCATCACTAGTACATCAAGATCTTCAGTGAGGTGTATCTAGTATCTTCATTTAAAGGGAGTATAGCTTCTCCGTGTCGAGTGTGCATTAATAAAAATTGTTAAAATTGAAAAGACAGCGTTCCAGATATGAACGGACTGCACAAAGTTTTGTCGACGACTGTATATAATATGCCCTTTGTATATTGAACTGATATGTATTCAATTTGGAGCATCGTGACGTTTAAATAAATATGAATACTGTTCACTTCGTCCATTGTGGCTCAAATGAGGGTGATTGATGTTGGCTGGTTTCGGTGTCTAGATGTTTGCTGCCCTAGAAGTGAGCTTGGCCTACAGAAACCATCCTGTAATTATATATAGTAATATTATCAAGATAAAAGACACGTAACAGCTGATAGATGGGAGCCTCAAGCCGGGATCTGAAACAAATTATCTTTCAGTGATGTCTCATACATTTTTCGAGTCGGTGGACTACATTTTTTGCATGTGCAGAATATTTTTCAAGATGGCGGTGTCGGTCATCTGCAAGTCAGAATCCTAGGAATAACCTTTTAACTGCACTGAATTTGAATCGTCGTTTCCTGAGGCAGAGGCTGATGCCAGGAGGATTTTTGTTGCATGAAAAAGCAGATAAGTAAATATTTTGATTCATGCAGTGTGAGGCTTGAAGAATCTCTTTTGACAGTTCTTTTTTTTACATGTTATATGTAGTTCTGTATCTACATATTTATGTATTAAGCGGGTTGGTTGGCGAGGGAACCATTTGTTCACAATACCAATCCCATGGTCGTGAATTATTGGTTGTTCGTTAGGGTTTGTTCATGATTTTCTCAAATAGTGGGGCCGGCATTACAAAGCTGTGTGTTAACTGCTACTATTGAGCTTATCATTGCCATTTACGTTAGCTGTTTTGCTCTGTTTATTTGTAAATCTGTACTTGTTGTCAGGTTTAAAGTATTTTATTTGGTTTATTCTTCATTATTGTTTGTAAATGTGTTCATCTAATCTTGCTATCCCTCAGTTATTAGATGTAATATGTTGTGAAATTGTGCTTGTATTGTCATAAGTGTGGTAGAGCTTATTT
This sequence comes from Oreohelix idahoensis, assembly GCA_024509875.1. Lineage (NCBI taxonomy): Eukaryota > Metazoa > Mollusca > Gastropoda > Stylommatophora > Oreohelicidae > Oreohelix > Oreohelix idahoensis. The sequence continues at coordinate 55,683 of JAMPIV010005249.1, read as the reverse complement.
TTTTCTACAATTAATACATTTCTGTCTTGTTCTTTTTTTCATTAGTATTATCTTGAGTTGGCTCTTTGTACTGTAATATTTTATACTGTAATCTTGTTCGTCTTACGAGGACAAAAGACAAAGAAAATAGTCTACGTTACGGCCACAAGGCCTTCGTCAGGAAAGGAAAGAAAGTGAAGTCTAGATAGGACACATAAAAAAACTTAATAAAATAATAAAATAAAAACTGGGTACTTCCCTGAAGGCAAGAACCGAAATTCGCTGTCTGTTGAAGAGCGCGTGGCTGAACAGAAAGCGACTTCCGCCGCCGGGTGTACACAATACATACTGAAAAACTAAAAAACGAAACCGGACAATAAACTACCCAACGGGATAAAAGTGGGGACTGGAAATAGAAGAGGACAGAATGAGTGGGAGATAAATAAATATGAAATTTAAAAATGTATATGGCATACAAATAGAAGAATAGGATAAGAGTGGAAAGAGTCAAATAGAGCAAGAGAGGAAAGGGTGACCTCAGACAAAGGTGTGAAAAGTGTTGAGACCGGCTGGTTTTAGACACCCCATGCGGTGTATAAGACGGTTCTCAAGCTGTTCTCGGCTGGCAGTGTCAGAGGAGCAGGATCGGATCGCTGTGACCTGGATGTCGATGGGACCATGGTGGTCAGGACCATTGAAGTGTATGGCAACTGGTGTGGACTTTTGCTGAGCGATGTCATTTAAGTGCTGGCTGAATCTGTCCCCAAGTCGTTTGCCTGTTTGGCCAATATAGGTTTTGCAGCAACGTTTACATATGATCGTATAAATGACATTGCGCGATTCACACGTGAAGCTACTAGTGATGGTGTACGTAGCCTTAGGAAAGGACACCTTCTGGGTTGAGGTGACATACTTGCACGTGTTGCATCTTGTCCGACCACAGGGTAGTGTGCCAAAGTGAGTGGCATTCTCCTTTGGGAGACGGCTGTGAACAAGAAGATCCTTCAAGTTCTTGTCACGTCTATATGCCACCAAAGGTGCTTCACTGAATACTTTTTGGGTCACAGGCTCTGCTTGGAGGATAGGGAGGTGGCGGAAAAGGATCTGTTTGACAGTAGTACTATGAGGGTGAGATGGGTCAAGATTAATTTGACTCTATCCGAAGTGGATTTATGGTGAGGTATGAGGGCCTCCTGACGAGAGATGGGGAGCACACGTTGGAGAGCAGAGGTGAGAACATGTTCTGGATAAAGTCGGTTACGGAAGAAATCCAACATCTCATTTGCTCGTAAGTGGAAGTCATCGTCGTCTTGGCATAAACGGCGGAGGCGGAGAAGTTGTGAAAAAGGAAGGGAGTCACGACAGGCCCGAGGATGAGAAGAGGTATACAGGAGGTAGCTGTGGGCATCTGTCGGCTTGTAGTATACTGAGGTATTAAGGCCGGAGGGCGTGATAGAAATAGTAATGTCAAGGAAGTTGACAGAAACTGTGGAGACGAGGGAGGTGAACTTAATGGTGGGGTGAAAGTAGTTCACAAAGTCGATGAAGCGGTGTAAATCAGTCTCAGACATATCTGTGAGACCTATGCCATCATCGATATATCTGCGGTAAAACCCAGGGAAAGGACCGGAGTATTGTTGCCATATCTGATGCTCCAAGTGGCCCATGAATAGACAGGCATAGCTGGGACCCATCTTCGTTCCCATGGCAACACCACTAATTTGGTCAAAAAATTGACCATTGAATTCAAAGGAATTCAGGTTAAGGACCAGTTCAGCAAGACGGAGAAGGGTGTCAGTGGATATAGAAGGGCAAGTGCGCTGATCCAGAAAAAACCGAAGAGCTCGGAGACCATCAGAGTGGGGAATAGAGGTATACAGAGAGCAGACGTCTAGCAAGAAAAGACGGTAGGAGCGGTCTGCTGGGAGTCGGATAGAGGAGAAAGTAGTAAGAGCGTGATTGGTGTCTTTGATGAAGGAGGGAAGACTCTCAACGATAGGCTGGAAAATGCTGTCGAGGAAGTCAGAAATGTGTTCAGTAGGACAAGAACAGGCTGAGACAATAGGTCTTCCAGGGTTTTCGATCTTGTGAATTTTGGGGAGCATGTAGAATACAGGCTTGCCCAAAGAGCTGTCATGAATCCTAAGACGAGATGCCCCGGGAGGAAGATCATTACTATTGATAAGCTGTTTAATGGTGTTGTGTACAATGCGATTGTTAGAGACAGTCGCATCGCTGGTCCTAGACCTGTAAAAAGAGCCATTGGTCAACTGGTTTTTACCTTCACTTAGGTACAAGTCTTTCTGCCAGACGACAATGGCTCCTCCCTTGTCAGCCGGTTTGATGACAATGTCGTCTCTACGGCGAAGAAGGGAGAGAGCACTAGACTCTGCCGAAGTGAGATTGGAATAATGCAATCTACGAGGGCGGAGCTGCTGAATGTCATGGATGGTGTTCTTGATATACAGGTCCAGGGCATGAGAGGCTCCAGGTTTAGGTGTAAAGGGAGGTTTAGTAGAGTCAGAAAAGCGTGCAAAGATGTCGGATTCAGCCTGAGACTGCGGAGTGCTGTCTTCCTCTCTAAAATGGAGCTTCAGCCTCATGCGACGGTGAAACCGATGAACATCCTGGAGGAGATTGTATTGGTCTAGGGTCGGACGAAGAGGAACAAATTTTAAGCCCTTACTAAGAACAGAGCGCTCTTCCTCAGAGAGGGGTAGATCTGGGGGGATGCAGACTACCTGAGCGCATGATGGAGTGGAGGATGGAGGGGTAGCTTTGGGGGTAGGGATGAGACGGGATAGTTTATGGTGTTTAGACGTGGAAAGGAACTCATGAAGCTGCCGGTTCAGTGTGTGGATAGTGGTGCGTATCATAGAATATAAAGGGAAGTTGTTGGAGGTGAGACAACGTAAGCGAAGCAGAAGCTGGGTCTGTTGGGCACTGAGGTCTGATAAAAGGCGGGAGTGACTGGCGACCACTACGCGCATACGTTGAAAGCCACATCTGGTCTCAATTCGTTGTAGGAGACGTTGTTCCCTAGGATTGAGTGTACCAGCAGATGGATGAAAATTGGAAGAAAATCCATTAGGAAGAATTTTGTGGTGGAGGCAGGTGTGAATGAGAGGTGAATCTAGTTTTCTTGAAAGTAACGAACGCAAAGTCAATAGCGACACGGGATATATCAGGAGGTAGGGAGCTAAAGCTGGTGGTGACCGACACACGGAGAGAGTTGATAAAATATTTCAGAGAGGGCATAGTGGGGAAAAAGAAAAAACGTCCAGAAAATAAAATATGAAATAAATAACGCTAAATGAAAATAGAGATTAATGAAACAATAAATAAATAGGGTAGATTGCGGTAATATAAGGTATGAAGGAAGAATAGGGAAATACGAAAAAAAATAATAATAAGTAGGCCTAAGTGGGATATAAAATACTGAGAAAAGGAGATAGGATAGGATCAGGGAGATAAGCAGGATAGGTAGATAGAGATACGAGATAACAGAGACACGGTGCAGTCAAAAAAATATATATATAATCGAGGAAGTTGAGGGGAACTGCGGTAAGACGTGGAATACAATGGGTGGGTTTGAAAAAAAAATCGAAAAAAGGTGATTCGTCTTACGAGGACAAAAGACAAAGAAAATAGTCTACGTTACGGCCACAAGGCCTTCGTCAGGAAAGGAAAGAAAGTGAAGTCTAGATAGGACACATAAAAAACTTAATAAAATAATAAAATAAAAACTGGGTACTTCCCTGACGGCAAGAACCGAAATTCGCTGTCTGTTGAAGAGCGCGTGGCTGAACAGAAAGCGACTTCCGCCGCCGGGTGTACACAATACATACTGAAAAAACTAAAAAAACGAAACCGGACAATAAACTACCCAACGGGATAAAAGTGGGGACTGGAAATAGAAGAGGACAGAATGAGTGGGAGATAAATAAATATGAAATTTAAAAATGTATATGGCATACAAATAGAAGAATAGGATAAGAGTGGAAAGAGTCAAATAGAGCAAGAGAGGAAAGGGTGACCTCAGACAAAGGTGTGAAAAGTGTTGAGACCGGCTGGTTTTAGACACCCCATGCGGTGTATAAGACGGTTCTCAAGCTGTTCTCGGCTGGCAGTGTCAGAGGAGCAGGATCGGATCGCTGTGACCTGGATGTCGATGGGACCATGGTGGTCAGGACCATTGAAGTGTATGGCAACTGGTGTGGACTTTTGCTGAGCGATGTCATTTAAGTGCTGGCTGAATCTGTCCCCAAGTCGTTTGCCTGTTTGGCCAATATAGGTTTTGCAGCAACGTTTACATATGATCGTATAAATGACATTGCGCGATTCACACGTGAAGCTACTAGTGATGGTGTACGTAGCCTTAGGAAAGGACACCTTCTGGGTTGAGGTGACATACTTGCACGTGTTGCATCTTGTCCGACCACAGGGTAGTGTGCCAAAGTGAGTGGCATTCTCCTTTGGGAGACGGCTGTGAACAAGAAGATCCTTCAAGTTCTTGTCACGTCTATATGCCACCAAAGGTGCTTCACTGAATACTTTTTGGGTCACAGGCTCTGCTTGGAGGATAGGGAGGTGGCGGAAAAGGATCTGTTTGACAGTAGTACTATGAGGGTGATGGGTCAAGATTAATTTGACTCTATCCGAAGTGGATTTATGGTGAGGTATGAGGGCCTCCTGACGAGAGATGGGGAGCACACGTTGGAGAGCAGAGGTGAGAACATGTTCTGGATAAAGTGTGTTACGGAAGAAATCCAACATCTCATTTGCTCGTAAGTGGAAGTCATCGTCGTCTTGGCATAAACGGCGGAGGCGGAGAAGTTGTGAAAAAGGAAGGGAGTCACGACAGGCCCGAGGATGAGAAGAGGTATACAGGAGGTAGCTGTGGGCATCTGTCGGCTTGTAGTATACTGAGGTATTAAGGCCGGAGGGCGTGATAGAAATAGTAATGTCAAGGAAGTTGACAGAAACTGTGGAGACGAGGGAGGTGAACTTAATGGTGGGGTGAAAGTAGTTCACAAAGTCGATGAAGCGGTGTAAATCAGTCTCAGACATATCTGTGAGACCTATGCCATCATCGATATATCTGCGGTAAAACCCAGGGAAAGGACCGGAGTATTGTTGCCATATCTGATGCTCCAAGTGGCCCATGAATAGACAGGCATAGCTGGGACCCATCTTCGTTCCCATGGCAACACCACTAATTTGGTCAAAAAATTGACCATTGAATTCAAAGGAATTCAGGTTAAGGACCAGTTCAGCAAGACGGAGAAGGGTGTCAGTGGATATAGAAGGGCAAGTGCGCTGATCCAGAAAAAACCGAAGAGCTCGGAGACCATCAGAGTGGGGAATAGAGGTATACAGAGAGCAGACGTCTAGCAAGAAAAGACGGTAGGAGCGGTCTGCTGGGAGTCGGATAGAGGAGAAAGTAGTAAGAGCGTGATTGGTGTCTTTGATGAAGGAGGGAAGACTCTCAACGATAGGCTGGAAAATGCTGTCGAGGAAGTCAGAAATGTGTTCAGTAGGACAAGAACAGGCTGAGACAATAGGTCTTCCAGGGTTTTCGATCTTGTGAATTTTGGGGAGCCTGTATGTAGAATACAGGCTTGCCCAAAGAGCTGTCATGAATCCTAAGACGAGATGCCCCGGGAGGAAGATCATTACTATTGATAAGCTGTTTAATGGTGTTGTGTACAATGCGATTGTTAGAGACAGTCGCATCGCTGGTCCTAGACCTGTAAAAAGAGCCATTGGTCAACTGGTTTTTACCTTCACTTAGGTACAAGTCTTTCTGCCAGACGACAATGGCTCCTCCCTTGTCAGCCGGTTTGATGACAATGTCGTCTCTACGGCGAAGAAGGGAGAGAGCACTAGACTCTGCCGAAGTGAGATTGGAATAATGCAATCTACGAGGGCGGAGCTGCTGAATGTCATGGATGGTGTTCTTGATATACAGGTCCAGGGCATGAGAGGCTCCAGGTTTAGGTGTAAAGGGAGGTTTAGTAGAGTCAGAAAAGCGTGCAAAGATGTCGGATTCAGCCTGAGACTGCGGAGTGCTGTCTTCCTCTCTAAAATGGAGCTTCAGCCTCATGCGACGGTGAAACCGATGAACATCCTGGAGGAGATTGTATTGGTCTAGGGTCGGACGAAGAGGAACAAATTTTAAGCCCTTACTAAGAACAGAGCGCTCTTCCTCAGAGAGGGGTAGATCTGGGGGGATGCAGACTACCTGAGCGCATGATGGAGTGGAGGATGGAGGGGTAGCTTTGGGGGTAGGGATGAGACGGGATAGTTTATGGTGTTTAGACGTGGAAAGGAACTCATGAAGCTGCCGGTTCAGTGTGTGGATAGTGGTGCGTATCATAGAATATAAAGGGAAGTTGTTGGAGGTGAGACAACGTAAGCGAAGCAGAAGCTGGGTCTGTTGGGCACTGAGGTCTGATAAAAGGCGGGAGTGACTGGCGACCACTACGCGCATACGTTGAAAGCCACATCTGGTCTCAATTCGTTGTAGGAGACGTTGTTCCCTAGGATTGAGTGTACCAGCAGATGGATGAAAATTGGAAGAAAATCCATTAGGAAGAATTTTGTGGTGGAGGCAGGTGTGAATAAAGTGGAGATGAGAGGTGAATCTAGTTTTCTTGAAAGTAACGAACGCAAAGTCAATAGCGACACGGGATATATCAGGAGGTAGGGAGCTAAAGCTGGTGGTGACCGACACACGGAGAGAGTTGATAAAATATTTCAGAGAGGGCATAGTGGGGAAAAAGAAAAACGTCCAGAAAATAAAATATGAAATAAATAACGCTAAATGAAAATAGAGATTAATGAAACAATAAATAAATAGGGTAGATTGCGGTAATATAAGGTATGAAGGAAGAATAGGGAAATACGAAAAAAAATAATAATAAGTAGGCCTAAGTAGGATATAAAATACTGAGAAAAGGAGATAGGATAGGATCAGGGAGATAAGCAGGATAGGTAGATAGAGATACGAGATAACAGAGACACGGTGCAGTCAAAAAAATATATATATATATCGAGGAAGTTGAGGGGAACTGCGGTAAGACGTGGAATACAATGGGTGGGTTTGAAAAAAAATCGAAAAAAGGTGATTCGTCTTACGAGGACAAAAGACAAAGAAAATAGTCTACGTTACGGCCACAAGGCCTTCGTCAGGAAAGGAAAGAAAGTGAAGTCTAGATAGGACACATAAAAAACTTAATAAAATAATAAAATAAAAACTGGGTACTTCCCTGAAGGCAAGAACCGAAATTCGCTGTCTGTTGAAGAGCGCGTGGCTGAACAGAAAGCGACTTCCGCCGCCGGGTGTACACAATACATACTGAAAAACTAAAAAAACGAAACCGGACAATAAACTACCCAACGGGATAAAAGTGGGGACTGGAAATAGAAGAGGACAGAATGAGTGGGAGATAAATAAATATGAAATTAAAAAAATGTATATGGCATACAAATAGAAGAATAGGATAAGAGTGGAAAGAGTCAAATAGAGCAAGAGAGGAAAGGGTGACCTCAGACAAAGGTGTGAAAAGTGTTGAGACCGGCTGGTTTTAGACACCCATGCGGTGTATAAGACGGTTCTCAAGCTGTTCTCGGCTGGCAGTGTCAGAGGAGCAGGATCGGATCGCTGTGACCTGGATGTCGATGGGACCATGGTGGTCAGGACCATTGAAGTGTATGGCAACTGGTGTGGACTTTTGCTGAGCGATGTCATTTAAGTGCTGGCTGAATCTGTCCCCAAGTCGTTTGCCTGTTTGGCCAATATAGGTTTTGCAGCAACGTTTACATATGATCGTATAAATGACATTGCGCGATTCACACGTGAAGCTACTAGTGATGGTGTACGTAGCCTTAGGAAAGGACACCTTCTGGGTTGAGGTGACATACTTGCACGTGTTGCATCTTGTCCGACCACAGGGTAGTGTGCCAAAGTGAGTGGCATTCTCCTTTGGGAGACGGCTGTGAACAAGAAGATCCTTCAAGTTCTTGTCACGTCTATATGCCACCAAAGGAAAGGATCTGTTTGACAGTAGTACTATGAGGGTGATGGGTCAAGATTAATTTGACTCTATCCGAAGTGGATTTATGGTGAGGTATGAGGGCCTCCTGACGAGAGATGGGGAGCACACGTTGGAGAGCAGAGGTGAGAACATGTTCTGGATAAAGTCTGTTACGGAAGAAATCCAACATCTCATTTGCTCGTAAGTGGAAGTCATCGTCGTCTTGGCATAAACGGCGGAGGCGGAGAAGTTGTGAAAAAGGAAGGGAGTCACGACAGGCCCGAGGATGAGAAGAGGTATACAGGAGGTAGCTGTGGGCATCTGTCGGCTTGTAGTATACTGAGGTATTAAGGCCGGAGGGCGTGATAGAAATAGTAATGTCAAGGAAGTTGACAGAAACTGTGGAGACGAGGGAGGTGAACTTAATGGTGGGGTGAAAGTGGTTCACAAAGTCGATGAAGCGGTGTAAATCAGTCTCAGACATATCTGTGAGACCTATGCCATCATCGATATATCTGCGGTAAAACCCAGGGAAAGGACCGGAGTATTGTTGCCATATCTGATGCTCCAAGTGGCCCATGAATAGACAGGCATAGCTGGGACCCATCTTCGTTCCCATGGCAACACCACTAATTTGGTCAAAAAATTGACCATTGAATTCAAAGGAATTCAGGTTAAGGACCAGTTCAGCAAGACGGAGAAGGGTGTCAGTGGATATAGAAGGGCAAGTGCGCTGATCCAGAAAAAACCGAAGAGCTCGGAGACCATCAGAGTGGGGAATAGAGGTATACAGAGAGCAGACGTCTAGCAAGAAAAGACGGTAGGAGCGGTCTGCTGGGAGTCGGATAGAGGAGAAAGTAGTAAGAGCGTGATTGGTGTCTTTGATGAAGGAGGGAAGACTCTCAACGATAGGCTGGAAAATGCTGTCGAGGAAGTCAGAAATGTGTTCAGTAGGACAAGAACAGGCTGAGACAATAGGTCTTCCAGGGTTTTCGATCTTGTGAATTTTGGGGAGCATGTAGAATACAGGCTTGCCCAAAGAGCTGTCATGAATCCTAAGACGAGATGCCCCGGGAGGAAGATCATTACTATTGATAAGCTGTTTAATGGTGTTGTGTACAATGCGATTGTTAGAGACAGTCGCATCGCTGGTCCTAGACCTGTAAAAAGAGCCATTGGTCAACTGGTTTTTACCTTCACTTAGGTACAAGTCTTTCTGCCAGACGACAATGGCTCCTCCCTTGTCAGCCGGTTTGATGACAATGTCGTCTCTACGGCGAAGAAGGGAGAGAGCACTAGACTCTGCCGAAGTGAGATTGGAATAATGCAATCTACGAGGGCGGAGCTGCTGAATGTCATGGATGGTGTTCTTGATATACAGGTCCAGGGCATGAGAGGCTCCAGGTTTAGGTGTAAAGGGAGGTTTAGTAGAGTCAGAAAAGCGTGCAAAGATGTCGGATTCAGCCTGAGACTGCGGAGTGCTGTCTTCCTCTCTAAAATGGAGCTTCAGCCTCATGCGACGGTGAAACCGATGAACATCCTGGAGGAGATTGTATTGGTCTAGGGTCGGACGAAGAGGAACAAATTTTAAGCCCTTACTAAGAACAGAGCGCTCTTCCTCAGAGAGGGGTAGATCTGGGGGGATGCAGACTACCTGAGCGCATGATGGAGTGGAGGATGGTGAAATAATTGTTGCTAATATTGCTCACTTACTATTTAAATTATTATTGTAGAATTTGGAGTCACAATAATTGTGAATTATGGCTACCTTGAAATATTTTGCCAAGCTTGGAAAGGAGTTTGGTATGGAGGGTGAGGCTTTAAAAACATATGCATGCACTGAGCTTGCAAAAGAATTAAAGAGGTTAGAAGACGTGGCAAGAGATCAGAGAATCTTGGCTAAGAAGAAGCGAGATGAGGATTTAGCTGAGAAGAGAAGACAAGAAAAATTAGCTTCCCACGACAGGAAGAATTGGCACTTGAGGAAAAAAATTGGTCTATGCTCAGGTAAAAATAAACGCACAACAAGCTCAGACAGATATAAAGGCACAACAAGGACTTGAGGAAAAGAAATTAGCACATGCTCAAGCAGAACTGGCCTATGCTCAAAGAATGGCAGAAATTGAGTTGGAAAAATTGAGATTTCAACATACAGGCTAATCCAGCTGGTTATGAGGCTGGACAAAAGATCATGCCTCTACTTTTAAAATAAATTTGCCAAAATTTAGTCCTATTATAGACATTTCATGCTTCTTAAAAAGATATGAGACATGTTGCAAGATGTTAAGATTGATAGAGCTACATGGCCCAGCAGGTTGATGAGTTTATTAGTATGTGAGGTTCTTACTGCAGTCTGCACCATGGATGATCATACTAAAAATGATTATGATGCTGTGAAGGCTTTGTTGCTTAAATAGTATCAACTAGAAGAAAATGGGTACAGATTGAAACTGAAATCATTGTTGCCTGATGTGATAAACGAGCGCCAAGGCCTTATAACTCTATCTTTTCCTACATCTCTCGTATTTTATTTTCTACCACATTTGTGCTCTTTCATCCCACATTTGCTATTTCATCGTTTTGATTACTCGCGACCGTTATCTAGAGAACCGCTTTTGTTTTTTCATCGGTGGTAAAATAAAGTCTTTTTATTGAGTCCCCATGCCTGACATCATCGTTTGAAGTCTACATTGCCTCGTGATAAATCTGGTGGAAACACATCTGGTCATCCAAATCAGACATCTGGACATTATACAATTTGTGTGGACTGTTGTTATCTTTGTTGCTCGGTTACCACATTGGACACCCAGCTTGGCCAGGTGAAAACGTCTCATGCTGTTTAAACCAACCGGCATGTAAATCAATAGGCGGTGCCACAGAGGGGACATGTTAGCATACTGGCGACAATGGACGGAGGTAACAAAGAGTGCTTCCAACACCCGGAGCGATAGACAATTAGAGAGTAATGTGACAGCCCTTTTGCATTGGCCAGCCAATTATCTCAATACCTGTTTGTCAGGCAAGCCAGGCAACGAAAGTTGGTCGCGAATTACCCCACCCACTTTTGGACTGACAGGGGACAAGAGCGATCCTGGGAATGAGTGACCAGAGGGTCTCTTAGGTATTGGCTGTATGGGCGGAGTTGTACGTCACCGGTCCAAAGAACCTGTCGTGAAAAATTCTAATCCACATATAAAAATTAGAAAGTAAATGTAAAGCCTAACGAAGTAATTCAATAAAAGGAAAGAAGAATGGTAAAAGAACAGTGCGGTCACAATAGCGTACGCCTGTGTTATAGAACGTCATACTAGCTAAACAAGAAAACCCCTTTTTATGCTCCGTCTGCATAAACTACACGCGTTTCTAAAAATAAAACTGGTACTGTATTTCTTTTACGACCTTGATAGACACACTGCGTAATGACCTAGAATTAATATTACATTAATGTCATTATATACACCACGCAACTAAAAGACTTTAATGCATATTACCAAACATGAGGCAAAGCCTAGAGATTGCTCAAAAAAAAACTAGAGGAGTATAACTATGGACAAATAGTACCACCTATCTTATTGTATAGAAGAAATTAATGCTGGAATTGCAGAGGCGTTGTAACCATTAGGGAGAGGAATACTGGCGTATATTGTTACATGAGAAGCTAACAGTTGGCCTACAGCGCTGAACTCTGTGTTTGTTATGTCTTGTGCTTCAGTGTGGAAATAGATTATAAATTAGTTCTGAAAAAGGAGGTACAACCTTCTTATTTCAGGGACCGTGGTACTGAAGTATTAGAGCAGCACCTGGTCTGAGTTTTGCTGAATCCAGAGGCTGGTAGCATACTCCTTGTTCAAGATATCGACCAGTGTTGTTTTTCAAGATAACTGAGAAGCAAGCGAGCAGAGGAGACAGTTTTCCTGCCGCCCACACAGAAGATAAGATTTCGTTGGCCAGAGCAGCTCAATCTTGTATACCCCCCTCTAAAATTGACTGTACATTAAATCTAGAGGGACAGTTATTTGTTTTCAAATAAAAGAAACTGTGAACCTTTCCAATATTATTTCCACCAGTAACAAACACATGAAGTCATGATGACAAACAACAACCTAGCTTTAAAAGCCAGTATTACCTCATAGTACTACCTCACAACTTATACACATATTGTAATAATATTATATGTCAGGACAAAGATCCTATGTATAAATTGTATATATACAACTTGTGATTATATTTGATTGTGATTCCTGATTCACTCTGTAGTTGAATCAGGATATCTATTATTGAAAGGAATTAATACATATTTTAAAAGTTAACACTTGACTTATTTAAGATAGTCTTATAGAGTGTTCTATGTATGTGCGTGTCACAGTGTTGTAAAGTATTGTGGATTTTAATTAAAGTGTTTATCTGTTTGTTGGTTGTTGTGAACATACACTTCATCACTATCATAACCCTAGACATTCAACGTAGTCATCACAATATTCCAAAATAAGTCTGATTGAGATCTAAATGTGGTAGCAAAGTAAGGTCATCTGTAATACACCACACTTATTAGATACAGATACCTTCACAGCTGATCTCAGTCAGTACACTAAGTCCCCTATAAATATTTATAATATCCCAACTTACCACAGAACCCACATTGGACTTCTAGAGATATAATACACATCGTAGCTCGCTAGAGAGAGGAGTCCAATTTTTACAATGTGAGGTAGAGATTAAATCCCTAAAACGCATAGCCTAAATACACGTGTTTATTCAGAGTGGATAATAATTCATTTCTGGGGTGAATTGTGTTCTTAAAGGATTTTGCGAAGGGAAAATAAGGTTAGTAGATCTAATACAGCTTATTAATACATTTTCTTATTCTTTGTTTAGTTTAACCTCACAGCTAAATGTGCGAAAGATAGAGTTTCAATTAATTCTTTTCATAACTGATTAATAAAATCAGAAGATTTTCCTAGAAGATGATAGGCTGATAGGAGGTAATTAATAGTTCATACTTCACCTTCATCATCATCACAGTCTCCCATGCGCACACACTCTCATGTACAAGATATTTAACATCATTAGAATCGAACTCAGAGAGAGATCAATAATGAGCAGTAGTATAAATGAAAGTCAACCAGTGATGTTAAGTGTGAAAACTTACGAAGACTTTTGTGTGTCTTCAGTTCATCAGAAGTCTGTGTCTACACGCAACGTGTCTGACGTCTAAGCAGAAATAAGTTATAAAAAACGGACATTTGGCTAGCAGAATTCGCCATAGGACATTTTTCATTCCTCAATTAAAAAGGGATATTTTCTCACCCAAAATTCAGAAGGTGGACGCAGCATTTTCGTCACCATATACTGCTGGCTCACAAGTTCAATACATAGTTATCACAAGTTCAAATCACTCGGAAGCTTATTATCTGAAGTCAAGCTAAAGGGCTCAAAAGTGGAATCTCATATTTATACCAAGTGCAACACACTCTTAAGCGCATTCTATAAAGCAGACTCTAAACTATTAACTGTTGATCAACACTACATAGATATACTCAAGCAGTGAAGGAATATATATATATATATATATATATATATATGTATATATATATATATATATATATATATATATATATATATATATCTATCTCGTCAACGTTTGCAGTACGACCCCAGTTTTCAGTCCTCGATTTAGAGATACTCCACTCGACATAACATATGACAACTTGGGACATTTTATGCATACATGTGATTCATCGTACCCGTGAGAAGCATTTAGAGACACATGGGCTGTGTAGATTACTCACCATTTTGGTAACACGTATTATATCACATCATCATCATTTCGCTTTACACCAGTTCATTGTTAATTAACTACTACTTAAGTAACTACAATTTTAATATCTCATCTGTGTGTTTTGTGTGAATCGTCTTTTACCACTATCACGTTCTAACCATTACTAACCCTATATGTGTGGATATTTAATTAATAAACCCAAGAATTGTTTGATCATTATCTAGTTTGTTAATGTATCACTCGTGCTGTGGGTGTTACATATTCACATATAGGAACATTTCTCTACTCAGATGAGGTTGGGGGCTTTTTCTGTTACGGGATCTAAGGGCAGAAGCTAAGGTCGTGTGGAAACAGAACACTTTCCATAATTAATTAGAAAACACTGTCCAGTGGAAAGCATTCGTATTCCCGTCTTCTTGTCCCTATCTCGAATAGGTCTTTATTCTTTCTTAACGAGCCAATTTCTAGAGACCTTCTACCTAATATCTCATAGGCTATTCCTGACAAAAACTACTGTCGTAGTTGCCCCAATACGCACCACACGATACCTGATTCAGCTAAAGATTTTGCTGAATTTGTTTCATCAATTAAACTTTGCTTTTCTAGATGGGTTGATTTGTCAAAGATTGATAAAACTTTTGATGGGCTGGCTGATTTAATTTTAAGAGACAAGGTGCTGTCTTCGATCAGTGGTGACTTTTTGTCGTTTTTGCAGGAGAGAAAGCCTGAAACTGTAGCTGCTGTGTAAAATCTTGGACGAGAATACCAAATTGCACATCCTTGTAGAAATCTTAGCAGGAATAACATAAAGGATTTATTGCCAGTGGCATCTGCTAGAACTATGATGTCCAATCCATCCAGACATATAGCATGGACAGAAATTTTTGATTAAATCGAGATAATAATAATGGATCTTTCAGAGGGAGGTATAATTTTAATAATAGGTCACAACAACCTCAAAGAGGTTTTCATTCATATGATGGATATATACCTCAACAATCATTTTTCAGACCTAACAGGGATTGGAACAGAGGTGGATATAATTTCAGTAAGGCAGAGGCCAAAGGTCATTCTATAGGAACAATGACAATAATTACAGCAACAGAAGTTCTCAACAGAACAATAACTTTCGACGTTCTAGGAATCCAGAACGTTCTAATGCAGTTGTGCATCAAAGTGACAATAATACAGTCCAAAATACCAATATTGTTTCTCATGCAAATGCATGTAATGTGGACTTATCCATTAGAACTATTGTTCTGAATGTAATTCTTTATTTCAGCTTGAGGGAGTTCCTAGGCTCCGGTGTGGACATCCGTTGCCAGTAATGTCCTCTTATAATGGGACAGGATCAGTGATGTTTGATAAGGGTTTTGTGAACAACCAACTTGTTTCTGTACTCAGGGACACTGGATCCGCCACTGTAGGGGTTCGTAGTTCATTAGTGGTCCCTGCTGATTACACAGGCGAATAAGTCCAGTGTATTACATTTTGGGGCACAGTTGAATATTATCCAACTGCAAAAGTATTTTTAGATACCCCTTATTTTACAGGCAGGACTCTGGTATGTCTGTTGTCAAATCCAGTCGCTGGAATAATTTTAGGGAATATCCCTGTCCTTCATGCATGCACTAATGATGATATTTTGAGGTGGGAGCAACAACGACATGTATATACTGCCAGGGTTGATATAAGCAGAGCACATGCTCTTAGTCATGTGCATGCACGGTACATGATCGGACTCAGTGACACAGTTTTAGGTAATGATAATGGTGATAATACAAATTTTTTGCCTCCCATCGATGAGGAGTCTCTTGTTGATTTCCAAACTGGTGAGAAATCAGGTGTCTATTTTGACTTGAGAGCATCTTTGGTTGCTGCTGATGTGGGACCATCCACATCCATCATGGGTGATGTGATACCTAGCAGTGTTGATGACAATGTTGCTAATGTGGGACCAACCACATCCGTCATTGATGATCTGATACCTTGCATTGTTGATGCCGATGTTAATCAGATGTCAAGTTTAGTTTGGTTGTATACTCTTCAGTCAAAACTGTATGTTTCGCTGTTTGTTTTCCTTTTTTCCATTGTCTTTTTACTATATAATTCTTCCTTTTCAAATAGGAACTTCATGGATATTAATATTGCTTCAGCTTTTTTCTTTCAGATGCTGACATCCCATGATTTCATGTGGGATGTGCTAGTCACTACATTGGGTATTGTGTCGGTTTTAACAATACTATTTCTTTTTTCAGGTGCTACAGATCGTGTTACACCATTTAAAGAACATAATAACTTCATTCTTGTTCCTTTGCAGGGACGTGAATGTTTTCTTTCCACTAATCATGTACAGGAGGTCTTGTTTCCTATTGGTACATATGATGAGGCTAATAATGTTATACATGTTAAAGGTCTTTTTTTTTTTAGAATGCAATCATCTTGAAACTATACTTTGACTATTTCAATGCTATTTTCTATGTTAAACCTCTGACTTTGTTAGAATTTCTATTGGATAGACTATCTACAGCTATTTTTTTCAGTAAATTTGATTTGTCTAAAGGTTATTGGCAAGTCCCGTTGTCTGACAGACCAAAACCGTATACTGCTTTCGCTACACCTTTAGGAATTTTCCAATTTAATTTTATGTCTTTTGGTCTCGTTAATGCTCCTGCGACTTTTGTTCGCATGATGCGAAAGATTTTCTCTAATCGCGATGACATAATTACTTATATTGATGATATTTGTCTTTTCAATCAATCTTGGGAAGAACATGTTCTTGGAATTTAGTCTTTGTTGACTACCCTTCGTCTCCATCCCCTTACTGCTAGACCTTCGAAAACTAAAATAGGATTCACTGAAATTTGTTTTCTTGGTCATAAAGTAGGAGGCGGTTTTCTTAAACCTGAAGATTCCACTGAAGATTGTGGTGAAATTACAGTGATGCAACGTTAAAATTCCTCCATTTATAAAGATAACAGGTAAACTAACATGTAGGGATAAAAAATATAGGTAAGATACGCGGATACATTCTCGCCCATGCCCGCGTTTTCTAGCGCCATTGAAAACTAACTAGTTGGAACATGCAGACTAACCGCCTATCCTTTTAGACGGGGGGGGGGGGGGGGAAACGGAGATGAAAGAAAAAAAATGTGACGGTCTGAACATGTGTTTGAATCTAAAGTCTAGAAGACGCAATTTGTAGTTTTAAAGAAAAAAAAATTACGCCACTAGTTGACACAATGTAAGAAAGTGGACGAAAAAACAACCTTAGCTCTTGTTAGAAACAATCGTATCTTGGACGTTTTACGGTAAATAGTCGTTTTAGTTTGAATATAGTGGCAAACGCGTGAACGAAGGTACAAAAACAAATTTCAAAACTAACCTTGAAAAAAGTAGGTTTTTTCTTAATAATACGTTTAGGAGAATAAAAACTAGCTAGTTTGATAGCCCATCTTTATCTGAGAAATAATATACTTTTAATTACACAGACGGGCAGATAACACGGAAGATATTGACGAAAGACTGTATTGTTCAATGCAGACTAGCCAACAGTTATTTGTGCATATTTTCACTAAAGTTACATTTTGACGTCCTTGAGACTAAAAATGCAGAAAAACATTACATGTGGCCTAGGGGCAGGATAGGAGGGTAGAAGGTAAAAATAACTTAGCATAGAATCTTAGAAGTAGGGGGAGACAAAATTTGTGTAGTTTTTTCTTGTAGTTAGTCCAAAAACAAGTGTAATTTTGGGAAAAACCAAGTTGGGACGGACAGACCGACAGAAAAATACTACACACTAGACTGAAACTGGACCTAATTTAGACATTGTAGTTTGAATATTTGAAAGGTAGAGGGGAAGTCCGCTGATTGGACAGAAGCTTTCATATTATAGAAAGAAAGACGCCCGCTAGTGCCATTTTTTAAGAGACTGTCCATATACACAGTTCGTTAATGCTAGAAGAGTGATTTCCAGGAAATATATATATTATCAGTGGGACGCCATAATCTAGCCAGCAGCTCAGCTGAGTTTTGCTAGTATAACGTAACTGTGTTTTCAATTTTGAATTGTGATAAGGAGAAAAATTCATTAACTCTTTTATTTAACATTTAATATTTTGAGTGATTGATACTGCCATATCATGAAAAATGATTACGACAAGTGAGTGCTTATTCTAGGTCCCCAGCGACAGTACAGGGCCTAGAGACAAACAAATAATATAGGAAAACATATCTAAGACTATAGAAGACATATCTATATTTGAGATCAGTGGGAACATATCACCCACCTTATTGGATGGAAAAGGAGACTAATAAACATATTTTGGATGCAATGCAATCATGGGAAACTGGTGCTATTTGATACCACCTGGGTGAGATGCGCTGAGTTGGTCAGAGAGATCTGACCCGATCTTTGTAATTTTGCTTTGCTTTGTTGTGTGTAAAATTGGTGCAGTAAGCAGTGTGTTGACACATGGCACAAATTTTGGTTTCAGAGTTTCTGTCTGGCACTACGCTAGTGCCAGATGCTTTATAGAGGTCCAAGAGTGGATGCCTAAGAAGACTATCATTTTACTCCAGCACGTGTGAGGAGTGGACCACTTGAATTCTTTACTGCATCGTCACAGGCCAGATAAGTTGAAAACCTGGCCTGCTGGGGATTCATCAAACTTGTCCACAATAAAATAAATAAACAATATCCTGGTGTATAAAAACTATACCTCAATTCCATATTTCACAGATAATGAACATTATAAACAGAGATCGGGAATGATGACACCACCCCGACTAGACATCCAGTGCTAGTTTTCCAAAGACACTGTAGTTAGTGTTAATATTAACCAATGTAACAATATATCTATGTACCAAATTTTCATTTTGATTATTCAATATATATATATATATGCACTTTTATTGATAAATACATATTGTTTCATACGTCCTGACCAGAAGAAAATTTGGTTCACGACTCAATAAATTTAAAAAATGGTCAAATTTAAATTCTAAAGCCAGTGTTAGTTGATTTGATCATAGAGTTTATTATTATTAGACTTAGTGTTTACATGTGTGTGTCTGTGAATTTAATTACCTACACATCACATTTCATTACCCTAGACATTAAACGTAGCTAACATACATAATAGTAGAATAAGTCTGTTTGAGGTCGTAAGTGGTAGCAGAAAGGCATTCTGTACTCACATAAACTTTTATCTTCAGGAGCCTTCACAGCTGACCTCATCCAGTACACTAGGTAACATAACAACCACGCAATAACATCAAAAACCACTACAAATATTGGGTAGCTCTTGTCCGGGATTTAGGTTTATCAAAGATATTAGGGTCTCCTGGTCCGGGAATTAAACTATTGGGGGCATAAGTTGTATAAATTTAACAGTGTCCCTAAAATTAAAAGTGGAAAATAAAAGTTGATGAATCTTCACAGCCAGTGGTAATTAATTAATTAGTATATTACCATTGTAATTAGATTTTATAATTTACCTTAGTCATTGTTAAATTGTGTGATATAGTATGGCAGATCTAGCCAAATTCAGATCGGCTGCTGTGCTGACGGCTAAGGAAATGAACATGGATGGTCAGGTTTTAATTCAATATGTAACTTCAGAATGTGACAAGTATATTGAAAGGGAAGATAGGAGGTTAGCTGAAGAGAAGAGGTTACAAATTGAGGCTGACAAAGAACCTAAGAGGCTGCAAATTGAGGCTGACAAGGAGGCTAGGGCATTGGAGGCAGAAGAAAAACGACAGCAAAGGGAGGCAGAAGAAAAGAGATTGACTGCCGAAAGGGAAGCAGAAGATAGGAGATTGCAAAGGGAGCACGAGTTACGACTAAGGGAGCTGGAATTACAAGGCCATGCTCCGGAAAATGGTGCCAGTCTCTTTGCCTCTGATGCCACTGCTAGCCAAGGAGCCTCAACCTCAGCTATGAATTTTCATTTAGATCATTTTGTTGAGAAAGACGATGATATAGAGAGCTACCTAAGACGTTTTGAACTATTTCGCTACTACGTATGGGTTTGGAGAGAGAGAGGTGGAGTCTTAAGATTATCCCAGGGGCTTAGAGGTACTTCTTATGAAGTTTTTGCTAAAATGAATAGAGACGACCAAGACAATTATGACATGTTAAAGCAGGCTTTGTTATTAAGGTACGAGAAGAATGGTGAATTTTATCGTAAGAAATTTAGAAATGCCAAACTGTTGTCTGGGGAGACATACCACCAATTCTCTGCTCGACTGGAAACCTATTTGGAGAAATGGACTGCTCTGGGGAAGACCCAAGATCTTAAAGAAATGATCATGATTGAGCAATTGAGAGAGTCCATGGCTCCAGACATGAGAAAATTTCTCATGGAACAAGGTGCAGAGAGGTTGGGGAAGGTTTTGAATGTCGCTGAGAGGTATCAAGCAGCCCAGGCAGAGGTAAGTGGCTCTAAAAAGAAGCAGATAGACAATTTTAAAGCTCCACAGCACTTTAATAAATTTGATAATAGAGAGCAGGGAAATAAAGGTAGGACAAACTTTGAGCGGCCAAGAAATGACTATCGCGACAGAAACTCACAGTTCAATGACCAAAAGTTCAATGAAAGAAAACTTTTTAACCAAGGAAAGAGGTGGTGCAAATGATGTAAGAAGGACAGCCATAACACCGAATTTTGTAAAAGGAAACCTTCAAACATTGCTGCAATGAAGTCGGGGACGCAAAGATTAAAGGTTAATCCTAATGGACAACAGGAACCTTATCACCCCCCAGTTTGTGAGGATGTTATTTGTAATGGGGTCACCATAAGGTGCCTTTATGATACAGGTTTGGATTATGATTCAGTTGTGAAGTCTAGCCTAGTGGACCCAAGTCAGTATACCACAGAAACAGTGGAAATACAATGGGCGACTAAGGACATACCACTCATGACACTACCCATCGCAAGGATAACGGTGAAAACTCGCTATGTGGAAGGAGAAATCAGAGCAGCAGTGATAGATGAACCAATCTACCCTCTGATATTGGGGTGTAGATACGTCTTCTTGGGGAATCCCGAGAGACCTGTGATCATGGCGACAGTGCAGACCAGGTCACAGTCAAAGGAGGAAGAAGGTGAACCTATAAATGCTCATCCAGAAGAGATGAGGAAGGCGCAGGCTGAGGATAGGACACTCAAGCCATGTTTTAAAAAATTGCCCAAATGCCACACACCTCCAAGCAAGGGAGAGTATTTTATGAAGAACAAATTGATATACAGGAAGGTCGGAACTGGAACAAATGGTCACAACCAGCTGGTTCTTCCCACTTCATATAGGGATAAAGTGATGGAACTAGGGCATGCGATTCCCTTCAGTGGTCACATGGGGATCAGCGCCACAGGACAGCGTATAGCTTGTCATTACTTCTGGCCAGGGATAACGGAAGATATAAAAAGTTATGTCAAATCCTGTCCAGAATGTCAAAGGGTAGCTCCAAAGCATTGGACTGCCCCTGCAACTCTAGGGGAAATGCCCATAGTGGGAACACCTTTTGAGAGGGTTGCAGTGGATATTGTGGGACCTCTCACTCGGACCAAGAGGAGGAACAGTTACATCCTTACTCTGGTGGACACTTGTTCTATGTGGGGAGAGGCGGTAGCCCTGCCATCAATTGATTCGAAACATGTGGCAGAGGCACTACTTACAATATTCACAAGATTAGGATTCCCGCATCAAATCTTGACTGATAATGGCTCACAGTTCAAGGGGAAACTAACGGAAGAAGTTTTTTAAGCTATTTCAAGCCAGACACTTTCATTGTAGTCCGTACCATCCACAAGGGAACGGCCAGGTAGAGAGGTTCAATGGGACTCTCATTTCTATCCTGAGGAAGCTGGCACATGAAAAACCGGATATGTGGGATCAATTTCTGCCCGCCGCGTTGTTTTGCGTACGGAAGTACCACACAGTTCAACGGGGATCGCACCCGCAACCCTGTTATTTGGGAGGCCAACAAAAGGTCCATTAGAAGCCTTATTAAGGACCTGGACAGATGAGAAAGCAGAAGAGACTGCTACCTCATCATATCAATATGTGAACGAGCTGACCACTCGTCTGAAAGCTGGATGGAAACTGGCAAATGATAATTTGAGACAAGCCAGGAAGAAACAAGCAGAGTATTTTAATAGGAAAGCGAAGCAAATAGAATTAGCTGTTGGAGAGAAAGTGCTACTTCTCCTACTCGGCTACCAGAATAAGTTGCAAATTTGGTTGCAAGGTCCATATACAGTTCTAGAGAAGGTGTCTAGAACAAATTATAAAAATGACAAAAAGGGCAAGGAGAAAATATATCATGTGAACCTCTTAAAGAAGTATCTGGACAGACCAAACCAGGAAAGCACCCCCTTTCTGACCTTGGCGATCGCAACTGAAATGAAAAAGGAACCACTCACCTCACATGAATACCCATTTATCCCTGTGAGACAGCAGCACAGGTAAAAGTCAGTAAGCACCTGACTAAAAACCAGAGGGAGAGAGTTCAACAGGTTCTGGAGGAACATACAATGTATTAACAGATAAACCAGGCCATACAAATTTGCTACAGTATGACATGAAACTGGTAGACTCAAACCCAATCTGTATGAGAGCCATTCTGTTCCGTTCGCTAAGGAGAAGGCATTGAAAGGAGGAAATAATTATTTGTTGAAAGGGGATTATTTCTCACAGTGAATCTTCTTTTAGCTCCAGTGTAGTTTTGTTGAGGAAACCGTCTGGGGAACATAGACTGTGCATAGATTACAGGAAACTGAATGCTGTCACAGAAGGTCAGGTGGATCCATTACGGACACAAAACAGTTATTTGCCAGATTGAACAAGGCAAAATACTTTTCGAAGGTGGATCTTAGCAAAGGCTATTACCAGATTCCAGTGAAGCCTGAAGTTAGACCTTATTTAGCTTTTATGCACCTCGAAGGACATTATGAATTCAACATGCACATGCTACCATTCGGATTGAAAAATGCTCCGAGTGTATTTTCTAGGATGATGCGCAAATTGTTGGATCCCTTGAATAATCCATGTATCACAAATTTCATGGATGATATTCTTATCGCCACAGAAACATTTGAAGAACACATTAACTCTCTGAATATGTTATTTGATAGGCTCAGAGAAGCGAGCTTAACTGCTAGACCAACAAAATGTTTTATTGGATGCAAAGAGTTGGAATTCTTGGGACATACTGTATATCAGGGTAACATGACCCCTGACCCCAAGAACTTGGAAAAACTGCAGAGAGCACCTAGACCGCAAACAAAAAAAAGACGTGCGATCATTCGTGTCGTTATGTGGGTTTTACCAAAAATATATCAAAAATTTTAACTCTATATGTGCTCCTCTGACTGATCTGACTCGCAAGGGAAATCCAGATAAAATTGTTTGGTCAGCGAAATGTGAATTGGCATTTCAAGAGTTAAAGGAAAAACTCACTAGCAAGCCTATTCTCAAATTACCTGATTTGACTCAGGACTTTGTGGTGAGAACAGACGCAAGCAATGTCGGCCTGGGGGCGGCTTTGTTGCAAAGGTCCTCTTCACCAAAATGGGGAAACTGAACCCAGTCGCTTATGCAAGCCGCAAGTTGAACAAAGCGGAACAAGGATATTCCACAAGCGAAAAAGAATGTTTAGCGTTAATCTGGGCAATTTAAAAAAAAGGTCCAAATCTATCTGTATGGTAGGACTTTTGTGGTCCAGACAGATCACCAGCCTCTCGTGTTCTTATCTCAGGCCAAGCATGAAAATGCAAGATTGTTAAGATGGTCTTTATTGTTGCAACCATATCAGTTTTAATATTGAATATATCCCGGGGTCACAGAATGTCGGTGCAGATTCCTCAGTAATTCACCCTGTGATCAAAATTAGAGTAGTTGGCAGGCGGGAGGAGTTAATTTTATCTATGTGTATCACTGGTTTTGGAACTTGCATTAGTGCATGTTCTCAGGTGGAGGAGTTGTGTGGTGAAATTACAGTGATGCAACGTTAAAATTTCCTCCATTTATAAAGATAACAGGATAAACTAACAATGTAGGGATAAAAAATATAGGTAAGATATATGCGCGATACATTCTCGCCCATACCCGCGTTTTCTAGCGCCATTGAAAACTAACTAGGGGGGGAACATGCAGACTAACCGTGAGGAGGTGCTGGCATCCTTTCAGGACAGGGGGTTCAGGGGGGGGGGGGGGGGGGGGGGGGGGGGGGGGGTGAATGGATATAAAAGACAAAAAAAATATGATGGTCTGAACACGTGTTTGAATCTAAAGTCTAAAAGACGCAATTTGTAGTTTTAAAGAAAAAAAAATTACGCCACTAGTTGACACAATGTAAGAAAGTGGACAAAAAAAAAAACGACCTTAGCTCTTGTTAGAAAACAGACGTATCTTGGACGTTTTACGGTAATTAGTCGTTTTAGTTTGAATATAGCGGCAAACGCCGTAGAACGAAGTTTGTTCAAAAACAAATTTCAAAACTAACCTTGAAAAAAGTAGGTTTTTTCTTATAATAATTAAGTTTAGGAGAATAAAAACTAGCTAGTTTGATAGCCATCTTAATCTGAGAAATAATATACTTTTAATTAGCACAGACGGACAGATAACAGCGGAAGATATTGACGAAAGACTGTATTGTTCAATACAGACTAGCCAACAGTTATTTGTGCATATTTTCACTAAAGTTACATTTTTGACGTCCTTGAACAAAAATGACAGAAAAACATTACATGTGCGCCTAGGGTCAGAATAGGAGTGGTAGAAGCTAAAAATAACTTAGCATAGAATCTTAGAAAGAAGGGAGACAACATTTGTGTAGTTTTTTTCCATGTAGTTAGTCCAAAATGACCGAGTGTAATTTTGGGGCAAAACCAAGTTGGGACGGACAGACCGACAGAAAAATACTACACACTAGACTGAAACCTGGACATAAATTAGACATTTAGTTGAATATTTGAAAGGTAGAGGGGAAGTCCGCTGAATGGACAGAAGCTTTCATATTATAGAAAGAAAGACGCCCGCTAGTGCCATTTTTTAAGAGACTGTCCATATACACAGTTCGTTAATGCTAGAAGGAGTGATTTCCAGAAATATATATATTAATCAGTGGGACGCCATAATCTAGCTACCAGCAGCCAGCTGAGTTTTGCTAGTACAACGTACTTTAACTGTGTTTTCAAATTTTGAATTGTGGTAATAGGAGAAAAATTCATTAACTCTTTTATTTTACATTTAATATTTTAGAGTGATTGATACTGCCATATCATGAAAAAATGATTACGACAAAGTGAGTGCTTATTTGTAGGTCCCCCAGCGACAGTCCAGGGTCTTAGAGACACACAAATATATATAGGAATAACATTATCTAAGACTATAGAAGACTGATCTATATTTGAGATTCTGTGGGAACATATCACCCACCTTATTGGATGGAAAAGGAAGACTTATAAACATAATTTTGGCGATGCATTGCAGTTATGGTAAAAACTGGTGCTATTTGGATAACCACCTGGGTGAGATGTTCTGAGTTGGTCAGAGAGATTCTGGACCCGATCTTTGGTAATTTGCTTGCTTTGATTGGTTGTGAGTAAAAATTGGTGTGCGTTAAGCTGTGTGTTGACACATTGGCACCAAATTTTGGTTTCAGAGTTTCTCTGGTATGGCACTTCGGCTTGTGCCAGATGCTTTATAGAGGTCCGAGAGAGGGTGTCCTAAGAAGCTTTCTTTTTTTACTCCAGTCAATTGTTGAGGAGTGGGACCATTTGAATTCTTTACTTGCATCGTCACTGGCCAGAATAAGTTGAAAACCTGGCCTGCTGTTGATTCATCATAACTGTCAGTCCACTATAAATTAAATATACAATATCCTGGAGTATTATAAAAACTAAACCTCATTTCCATAATTCAAAGACAATGAACAATATAAACAGAGATCGGGAATGAATGACACCACCCCAACTAGGACAGCGCAGTGCTAGTTTTTCCAAAGACACTGTAGTTAGTGGTTAATATTAACCAATGTAAACAAAAATTCTATGTACCAAAATTTTCATTTTTGATTATTCCTAATTTATAGATAATATGCGCTGTTTATTGATAAAATACTTATTGTTTCATACGTCACTGACCAGAAGTAATAATTATGGTTCAAGGAATCAATAAAATGTACAAAAATTGTCAAATTTTAAATTTCTAAAGCCAAGTGTTAGTTGATTTTGATCAATAGTGTGTATTAATTTTAGAACTTAGTGTTTACATGTGTGTGTCTGTGAATTAAATTACCTACAAATCACATTTCATTACCCTTGACATTAAACGTAGCTAACATAACATAATTGTAGAATACGTCAGTTTGAAGGTTCGTAAGTGGTACAGAAAGGCGATTCAGCATTGTACTCACATAAACTTTTATCTTCAGGAGCCTTCACAGCTGACCTCATCCAGTACACAAGGTAACATAACAACCACGCAATAACATCAAAAACCACTACAAATATTTAACAAGTCACTATCGTAAAACAAGCGATTGTTTTTGAAACAGAACCAAGCTCGACAGTGAACATGACTCTTTCTAATATCTTAGGGGCTAAGGAGATTTCCAAAATTGGATACTGGAATAATGTGCAAGAGTTAAGAGGAGTGGCGTCACAACGAACAACCTGGAGAGCACTGGTTTCTGCCTTATGCGCCGTGTTTGGAGCTTGAAGAATTTATTATTATTATTATTATGATCTTGAATCTAAAAATTCCTAATACAAAAAAACATTCTTGCAATGTTTCTTTAAATTTATTTAAAGCTAACGTTTCAAAATCACCAATTTTAAGATTGCCTGATGCTCGATTTCCTCTTATCCTTAGACTCAACGCCTCTGGATCGGGAATCGGTGGATCACTTATGCAGGAATTCGATGATTGTCTACATCCAATTATGTATGTCAGTCGAAAATTGACACCCACCGAACAAAAATATCCTTTTGTGGAGCGTGAACTTCTTGCTGTTGTATATTGTTTTTTCGAAACTGCAGAGATACCTCTTCTGGAGCAAAGATTTGTGCATGGAGACAGATCAGAGGGCTTAGTCCTATCTTTTAAAACGGCAAAGTGTCAATAAATGAGGAGGTATCTGACAGAGCATCACTTGCGCTCCAACTCCACGGACTATGTCATTCGTGCAATCAAAGGGCTAGTCACCACGTGGTCGCGGTTGTGTTGTTCCCCGTTGTGTTAAATGACTCCACTATCACCTGACAACTCGGTAAATACAGGTTCCTTGTGAGGTTACAGCTAACCTATTAACTGACTTCGTCACGTGTTTACCAGTGGAACATTGCACTTTTAGAAACTTTCTTGGCTGACAGTGCTGATGCTGACGGGAATTTCCAGATTTATTGCCTCTGTCCAAGGATAGAATGTACAGTGACTCGGTGAGGAATGCCAACGCTGAGAAATAACTTGAATTTTCTCACCTTAAATTGAAGGAAATCTCTCAATGACTCTTTTGACATTACTTACAGTTATTGATCGGTTCACTCGGCACCTGATGATGATGAATGCTGATATCGCCAATTTCGAGTTGTAACTCTTTTTACTCGTCGCATTACGTGGATGTCTTGTACCTTATAAACCGTGGTCATATTCGGTTTATGGGCAGACACACACA
Source organism: Oreohelix idahoensis (assembly GCA_024509875.1). Lineage (NCBI taxonomy): Eukaryota > Metazoa > Mollusca > Gastropoda > Stylommatophora > Oreohelicidae > Oreohelix > Oreohelix idahoensis. The sequence goes on along the minus strand of JAMPIV010005249.1, from coordinate 28,202 downwards.
CACATTCATTAACTCTTAAAGGCCGGAACGACGCTGGTAGCGTACATCCGCAAAACCCCTAGAAGCCGAAACGACGTTGGGAACGTCACTTTTGTGTTAGTGAAATTTGTTGCGTATTTTCGTAATTTGGTATTTTAACAAAACGGAAGTTACTCTTTTTTTATTCAGAAGAGCGCTATCTTTGAGTTGTGATTTGGAAACACGCTTGTTCTAGCTAATTTCACTGTGAAAAAACGGTAAATCTGCCAGCTTTCGATCGGCGATTATTGTTGTTTATACAGACAATGTCTAGCGAACCAACCACATCATGTTTATGAAAACGTAGGTCTTTTTTATCTGTAGAAAAAGCTAGGGAACTGTGTATCTTTGACGAGTTTAGTGAGAATGATGATTTCGAAAATTAAAATGATGATTTCGAATTTAAAAGCTTCACGCGGCCTCTAATGTCCCATTTCTTTCACCAAATGTCTATATATGTTTATAATGGTTTGCAGGATGGTCTGTAATCACATTACAAATTATCACAGGGAAGCTGGACACTTTGTAAATAATATTCATATTTGGATTTGTGATATTTTATAAGAAGATGCGGGCTCTCCTGGGATAATATTTCAGTGTTTATGCATGGGTTGGTGAGTACATTTTTCATTCACTAAAATGAGTCTTTTCTTGAAAGTGGTCTATATTATGACTCATAACTGAATACTATATGTAGAATATCACTAAAAATCCTTCATATTCTAATTCTACATTCATTTATCTTTACTGTGATGTATAATATGTGTGTCTTTGTTGTGTAATAACTCAGAAACTTTAGAATTTATAAAGGTACTGCTTTAAGGTACAAAAATAATTCTGGCAAAACTGATGAAAAAATTCCGGCCTGCAAGAGTTAATAATCTAAGAATAATGTGACATTTGGATATTGTGAATGCAAAATCTTGGTTTATTCGATTATTTAAAACTGCGTCTACAAATTAAGGGACGTAACTCGAGAATGCTTCGCATTGTCAAAGGGACGTCACTACTGAAATCATATTGTGCCTTTTGTTGGACCGGGAACATTGTTACTTGTCATGAATTTAGAAATGAACATACGATAATATGGCTGAGAATCATGGACATGAACTATGTGCTTAATTAGAAATATTTTCGCTGGACGTTAGTTGTGTATTATTTCACTAGTGTGTATAATACTATTACACTACGAATTTTAACTACAGTGCTTTAGTTAACTGTTAAGCAATTTTAATTCGCGAGATAAGATTCGGTCTTTGATACAAGACATTACTACACTCACACTAAATACTGAGTGAACATTTTGAGGATTTTCAATACTATAATCAATTTGTACCATACATCAGCGTATTCTTACCTAATTGCACACACACAATTTCGTTAGGTGCAAGATAACATTTTTTTTAATTGACACCACAATATAACTGTTCTGACAAGTACTGAAAATGTACACATGACTTTAATCTTTTAGCGTAAGATGTTGCATTCATTCACTTTACTAATATGATTGTCTGCCTCATATCATCTAGTTACGCTTATACATATTTGTTTATTCTTTAATGCTTTGCACTATTGCTGTTGATCAATAAGTTAATTAATTGACTTGACTGATAAGTGTTATTGGACGGTGTGAGTTATGTGAGTGCATGTATTGCTACCATCATTTTTGTTATATGTTGAGTACTATTAGTTATGGCGACCTCACGTTGCTGTTAAAAAGGAATGTGTCCAAAGTAGACATTGGCTTTGGTATTAACCATCGACCACACTTTTTAAGTTAAATTGCCTACCCTAGGCAGAAACCTTAGTGCTATGCTATTTCGTGATTACAGTGAAATTTGATGTTACCATATTTCACTCTGGTGATGTTATACTCACACCACGGGAATAATGAAAACTTTGTTTCCATTATTTTTCTTTGTTTGGGCTTGTTGGGATATTGTTTTTATAAGCTTGCGCTGGAGTAGGGAAATGCGTGGGGTCTATCATCGTAAAGTTCGGTGTGTCTTGTGTGGTGACGTTGTCCTCAGAGTAGTGTCTTCTTCGTTTATTATTTCTCGTGACTGTTTGGAACTTTTCTTTGTCTGCAGGCTGGCGGGGAGGTAGTATTTGTTGTGCTTGTTTATCTGGTTTTGTACGTACTTCGTTTCCATTACTTTTTTGGGGGCACCTGTTTGCCCAGTGGTCTTCTTAAATGCTAAAAGGGCACGCCGTCTTCCGTCTTGGTATAGTGACGAATATTTTGTTTGTCTTTTCCCCCCTGCCCTTTGATTTCTAAATCCACGTAGTGGGGGAGGGGATCTTTGGGTTTGCAAAGCAGGACCCACTTGTCCATAGCATTCTTTAACTGGAATGTTTCTGCCTCGGCGTCCCCTGAGACAGCCACAGCTATCTTACTTCCCGCCTCCTTTTTCAGTGTTAGAGGCATCCAGTGGAGGGTGGCTTTCACCCGTTCTTTGTCTAGATGCTCCACTTGAACCGATAGCTTGGAGTCTGCCACTCCAAACGTTTCCCATGTAGGGAGTTGTACTGGGCGGCTTGCGCCCCAGGCGTCAAGGTGGCATACTACCGGTGTGGGTCTTCAAAACGGTATTTTGACGATATACTATTGGGTATTATGCCCACGGGCCCGTTAACTGATTCGGTACGTAATCATTTTCAGCTCTGGACGGAATTATTTTTAAACCCCACAAATGTACATTTACAAAATTTACTTTTACTAACAATGTGTGTCTAATCATGAGTTAAGTATAATATATTATATATCAAAATAAAGTACATTGGATGGACAATATGAATATATATACTTTTCTAACTAATTTTATATTATGTTTATGTTATGACAGATAATATTTACATAGAACAAAAGAAAACTTAAAATTTTGAACATAAACTTTCCACTTACCTAAGGTATCATAAATTATTATCACAATACAGTTTCACTGCTCTCTTTGTGAAGGTAATCCATTTAGAAACACAGAAAAAGTAAGAAAGTTGTGGTTGATCACACAGTTTGTTCACTGTTCACATATTAGTAACGTATCCTGCGGTTTTCGGCCATTATAATGATACGACAAAAAACGACGAAAAATGAAGATAAATGTGAAAAATTCCATTCAAACTCAAACAAAGGAAGTTGAAGCTTGTTTAAATTTGCGCAGTTTTGTGTTTACTTCCGTTCGAGATAAATTCCGGTCAGTATAAAATATCAGAGTGGAAAGAAACAACGAAATAAATCAGAGTCTTTTAAAAGATCTTGCGGACACAGCGGTCGGCCATTGCATCTTTTAAAAGATCTTGCGTAGGGATTGCTTGTAGCGAGTAGGAGGCGCGCCCAGCCTGTGCTCCAGAAATAGACAACACCAAAGTGCCGCTTTGGTACAAGGCACCTCCTTCGAAGTCCTCGCTGGCATCAACGTTGATTTTTGTCACCATTTTGATGTGGCGATTTTTTACAATTTTTAATGACCATAGAAAGTGGATACGCCTACTTACGAAGCTTGGAACAGCTGAATCAAGCTTGCTTCACTTCACGTCCGTAGAAACTTCGGAAATGCAAAGTTTGTGATTTGGAATAAAAGATATTTTTCACAAAATTAAGCACTTGACGAAACAGATGAAATTTGTTATCGTCTATTATTGAAATGGAAATTTCCTATTTGGAACACACGGATCAAAATGTCATATGACGAAAAACAAGGCAATTCAGTTAGACACGGAATCCTTATTGATCACGGTATCTCCTGTGCCAGGTAAGTTTTGTTTGATTTTTTCAGTAAGTGAGTAATCTATCGAAATTAAATGGATACAAATTTTTTTTCCACGTCTTTATTCACATTCCGTTGAAATTTACATATGCATTGAAACATTGACAATAATAGCATGAATATAAGTATAACAATGAAAATACAATGTGCAGCTGTAAAAAATAAAAAAATAAATAAAAATTACTTTCACTCCTTGCACACACTCATTTACACACTCTTTCTTGAAACTCCAAAGTTACACATTATACATTTTTTTGGTAATGATAGTGTTGATTAAAAGGAGAAGGAAGAGAAAAATAAAAAATAAATAAATAAATATTACAACCGCTTGTTTGGAAAAATAGAGCGTACCGAACACTTTTTCTTTTAGTGATAACGGCGGGGGAGGGGGCCTGCGCGCGAGATATTGAGAGCCCCCGGGTTGAAAGGATAGTGGCCAATTGTGTGCTGCGTCATGCTTTTCTCCTTAGCAAGTTTTAACTAACAAGTTGAGCACACAGCCTTGAGCAGTCATAAGAGCGTCTAGGCACACCGGTACTTCGAGAAAGATACAAGGGGTAGTTTGTCATCATGTTCCTGAAAGCATATCTATTTTGAAATTCCAAAACATGTTCATTTTACAACATACAATAAATTACATTCATAAACCGTAGGTACAATGTGGGAAAAGTAAATATCAAAGTTGGACATATCTGTACATTCATGTAAAATTTTATTTTGTACATTCAATAACCAATAAGTACAAGGTGGAAAAAGTTTTCCAAAATTGAAACTTATGTATATTTATGTAAAATTTGAATGTTTACATAGAACAGATCTTTTTTCCCCCACCTAATCTTGTTTCATATAAATCAATAAGTACATTCTCAAGGTATCAGAATCAATATTCACATATATTCATAAAACCAGTGTAGTACCCTTGCATTCGAGCATTAATACTGATATGAATACATGAATACACAGTCGTGTTTTGGTCTGTCTTACACCACGGTCATATTTACCGCACGCAATACTATAGGAAAACGGACCGATACAATGACCAATGAAAAAGCTCCTTTGTCTGGTGTGTATAATGAAACCTTTTAGGCTTAATATAGAGGCCCATTTTGTGTAAATGATAGTAAGAATTTATTTAATTTCTTAAAGACTAACGATGTTTAAACGGAAAGGTATAGATATTTCAACAACGGGAATGTTACTTGAGAGGTAGGAGCACAGACTTCATCGAATAGTAGTTCAATTATAGAGAAAAATTGCTTAAAATGACATCTATACATCAGGGTAGTTCCCAATTTAGTTTGTTAAAGTCTGCATAAAATAAAATGCATTTTGCTAACTAAACAATTATTATATAGAATGGTAGAAATAAATTCACAGTATTATTCTAACTTTAAATGATCAAAATCGGCCCAGAATTAAGAGAGATACTAAATATTAAAAATGTTGCACATTGAACAAGCAGGCAGAAATCACTTCAATTTTAGATTCCTAACGCCGTTTTTGCCCCATGCCATCCGAGAGGGAGGGTGCGGTACTATAAAAGTCCTTGAACTTGGCTGATTTGAGGCCACAACTTTTTCAAACACAAGCTGGACAGAAGAGAGTTGCAAACGTGTGCTGTCACATACTTTGCCACTATATCTGCATAGCAGACCTAGATACCTATTAACAGCCTGTTACAGCTGTTGTGTATTGCCTCAGGGTAAGAAATAATATATATATATATATATATATATATATATATATATATATATATATATATATATATATATATATATATAAAAATGTAATTTTCCTATGATTAATCTACTTGTGTTTTATGCAGTGTGTTGAATATGTTAAGAAAAAAATTACAGGACGAGTGTGCTGCCGGCTTGAACGCAAGCATGTGTTGACTTTTAGAGACGAAAGCCAGCATTGGGAAATGTGTAGAAAAATTGAGAATGATGGCACAAATACGACTGCAAGTTTAATATTGTATTTGAAGGAGTATTTCTAAAAGGAAAGACACACTGATCAGGAACATAAGAAAGGATGACAGGATTTGTTAACATGTATTAATCAAGGTGTCACTTAGTAATTTGTATTAAAACAAATCATTGTATAGAAGCAGATCATGGACAAATGGATCTAACGTAGGATTTATAAGGAAAGTGTAATCACATTGAACTGGCTGTGAGTGGTACTGAGGTAAACTGTCCTGTGCAAATGTTAGCACAATGTCTGACACTGTTTGTTACATCCATTGTGTGTGTGGATAGAATAGTGCTGGACCATACAAGGGTTGTGATTATTTGTATTACATGTTTTATCCTGCAACTACCAAGAGTGTACGAGACATCCACTTCTGTGGGACTCTGTGGTGCAAACGTTCTCAAAGTTACCTAGAACTAGTCACCCTGTTTTCCCCGGCCTGGTGATCCAGACATTGTGTGATCCTGGCTAGAGTTGGATGCTTCTTATTTTACCAGATAAGTGCACACACAATTCTTCTGGTCAGCCTATCCAGAAAACATTATCAAACAAATAAAATACCAATAACAAAAACAGTTTGAGTGATGACTCATGAAGGACTTTATTAAACTAAGTACTAACTTCACTGTCCAGCGAAAGTGATAACTATAAGTTAAAGTAAATATCAAAGTTGGACATTTCTGTACATTCAGTTAGTTAAAGTCTGCATAGATTAAAATGTTTTCCGCTAACTAAACAATTATTATATAGAATGGTAGAGATAAATTCACAGTATAATTCCAACTTTAAATGATTAAAATCGGCCCAGAATTAAGAGAGATAATAAATATTAAAAATGTTGCACATTGAACAAGCAGGCAGAATTCACTTCAAGTTTAGATTCCTAACACCGTTTTTGCCCCATGCCATCCGAGAGGGAGGGTGCGGTACTATAAAAGTCCTTGAACTTGGCTGATTTGAGGCCACAACTTTTTCAAACCCAAGCTGAACAGAAGAGAGCGGCAAACGTGTGCTGTCAAAAACTTTGCCACTGTATCTGCATAGCAGACCTAGATACCTATTAACAGCCTGTTACAGTATTGTGTATTGCCTGAGGGTAAGAAAGAATATATATGTATATAAGTATGTAATTTTCCTGTGATTAATCATCTTGTGGGTTATGCAGTGTGTTGAATGTGTTGAGAAAAAAATTACAGGACGAGTGTGCTGCCGGCTTGAACGCAAGCATATGTTGACTTTTAGATACGAAAGCCAGCATTGGGAAAAGTGTAGATTAATTGAGAATGATGGCACAAATACGACTGTAAGTTTAATATTGTATTTGAAGGAGTATTTCTAAAAGGAAAGACACACTGATCAGGAACATAAGAAAGGATGACAGGATTTGTTAACATGTATTAATCAAGGTGTCACTTAGTAATTTGTATTAAACCAAATCATTGTATGGAAGCAGATCATGGACAAATGGATCTAACGTAGGATTTATAAATAAAGTGTAATCACATTGAACTGGCTGTGAGTGGTACTGAGGTAAATTGTCCTGTGCAAATGTTAGCACAATGTCTGACACTGTTTGTTACATCCATTGTGTGTGTGGATAGAATAGTGCTGGACCATACAAGGGTTGTGATTATTTGTATTACAGGTTTTATCCTGCAAATACAAAGAGTGTATGAGACATCCACTTCTGAGGGACTCTTTGGTGCAAACGTTCTCAAAGTTACATATAACTAGTTTCTCTGTATTCCCCGGCCTGGTGATCCAGACATTGTGTGATCCTGGCTATAGTTGGATGATTCTTATTTTACCAGATAAGTGGACACACAATTCCACTGGTCAGCCTATCTAGAAAACATTATCAAATAAATAAAATACCAATAACAAAAACAGTTTGAGTGATGACTCATGAAGGACTTTATTAAACTAAGTACTAACTTCACTGTCCAGCGAAAGTGATAACTATATGTTAAATAAATAATTGACATTTAAAATATAACTTTATCATATTGAAGCATTGTGGAAATGACATTCCATGTGTATTTATTTTTATTTTGTAAAAACCTTTTGAATTCTTTATCATTTTCCTAACCGAAAAGAGAAACGATATAGGATCAATAAATTGTAAATATATATAATCAGTCTTGCTTAATTATTTAAATTGTGTTAAGGTTCTGTTTGTTATATATATATATATATATATATATATATATATATATATATATATATATATATATATATATATATATAAAGAACATATTTAATTAATTAATTAATCCCCTAGCAGAGTCAATAAAAATATAATAACCATTATTCAAGGGAGGATCTTGAGAGGTAGCACTTAGACCTTCAGGGACAAACACTATCATCATACTTGAAGGTTTATACAGCTTGACCCTTGATTGTCGATACACCCTTACTCTTTTCAGAGAAGGGGGTATTTCTTATAAGACCAGTCTCTTATCTGGCACTATCCTGGTATCATATGATACATCTTTTTGTCCAGGATATCTTACATTTTAATAACATCTGAACCTCTCGCGACATACACACACTCACGGTTATGCAGCAATACATTTTGCAAAAACTGCATACTGTCTAGATATGATCAAAAATTTGAAAATCGAGAGAAAAATATGGGAATACAGATGTGGTCTATTTTACATAAAGTCTTCATCATTTTAAAGAAAGAAAAACAACATGGTCTGATGTAAGTTTTACTATTACATAGTAACAATGAAAATACACCGTGCGGCTGTAAAAAATATAAAAAATTACTTTCACACCTTGCACACACTCATTTACACACTCTTTCTTGTACTCCAAGGTTACACATTTTACATTTTTTGGTAATGATAGTGTTGATTAAAAAGAGAAGGAAGAGGAAAAAGAAAGAAAAAAAGAAAAAGACCTTACACCCTTACTTAGTCGTTCCCCTTCTACCGTGAGGTGTAGAGGTTTGGAAGAGAGAGCGCCAGACTATCCTATCGGCTGTCTTCCTCCTGGCCTGGTTCCATGCTAGTCCTCGGTCCTTCAAACATTGTCTAATGTTGTCCTCCCAGCGGATTCTGGGTCGTCCTGGGGTCTGGATCCCTGGCTCTTTGTTTCCCATGCTTGTCGTGGTAGCCGATCTTCTCCCATTCTGCAGACATGGCCAAACCATCTTAATTGGGATTGTTCTACTTGGGTCTGCAGGGGGTGGCATTTTAGGTCTTGACGTATCGTCTGGTTGCGGACCATGTCTCTTCTTGTTACTTCAACCACCTTCCTCAGATACCTCATCTCTGAGATTTGGATCTGGATTTTGTGGGTTGTAGTCATTGCCCATGACTCGCATCCATATGTCAAGACTGGGACATAGGTGGAGCGGTATACAGCCATCTTCGTTTTCTTACCAACCTCTCTCTTGCTGAGGAATCCTCGATTTATGGCCTGAAAAAGTCTCCCAGCTGCTGCTTTTCGAGTGGCCAACTCTTCTTTGATGCCTCCCTTTCGGTCTATAATAGCTCCGAGATATTTAAAGTGGTAGACCTGCACCAGGACCTGTTCTCCCAGCTTAATCTGATGTCTTCTTTCTTCTCGTGATATCACCGTGGATTTTGTTTTAGAGCTACTTCTGACCATTCCTCTCTTCTCCAGCTCTTCCTTCCAGACTTGCAGTTTGGACTGGAGATGTGCCTCTGATTTGGCAATCAGGGCAACATCATCAGCAAATGCCAGCTCTGAAATACAGACCTGTCTCATCTTCCAGTACCCCACTGAATACTTTCTTGTTCTCTCCTTACATGACTTGATAACATCGTCCATGAGGAGTATGAAAAGATAAAGTGACAGGATGTCACCTTGTCTCACACCAGTGGTGGTCCTGAACTCTTCTGACTTATGGTTTGCTGTCCTCACATAATTTCTGAAAGACTTGTAGAAGCTCTGTATAGCATGAATCAGAGGTGCTGGAATGTTCTTCCTTGCCAAACAGTCCCAAAGTTTGCTCCAGGGGACCCTGAAAACGCCTTTTCCAGATGTATGAAGCAAAGATGGATCTCACTCTTGTACTCAAGGGCCTTTTCACTCAGCTGTCTGAGTGTGAAGATTAGGTCTTGAGTACTTCGGTTTGCTCGGAATCCGCACTGGACCTCATCCAATTGTGGCTCAGCTAGGCGTCGGAGTCTCTGCTCTAGGATTCTAGAGTAGATTTTACCAGGGACACTGAGAAGGGATATGGCTCTATGGTTTCCACATTGTCGATTGTCACACTTTTTGAAAATTGGTGTTATGATGGCAATCTCCCAATCATTTGGTATGGTCTTGTTGCACCATGCTGCCTGTAGGACCCTTAAGAGTAATAGGTCGCCTGATGCTCCCATGTACTTAACCATTTCTGGTGTTATACCATCATGCCCTGCTGCTTTGCCCATCTTGATTTTCTCCAGTGCTGCCTTCAGTTCTTCCATCTTTATGTCATCTTCACCATCATTGGTTTTCTCTTCTGTGCTAGTGGTTATCATTTCTGATGCTTGACCTTGCTCACCATCAAGGAGTTCTGAGAAATATTCTTTCCATCTTTCCATTACTTCCTTCGGAGCAGTAAGCAATTTGCCTTGCTTGTCCTTTATAAATTTGAGAGGGTATTGTTTTTCCTTCCTCGTGTTCTTTAGGGTCTTATAGAACAATTTCTGGTTTTCTTGCGCATCTTTTTCTAGCTTTTCTCCAAATTCTTCACAGGACTTCTGTTTTGCTGCTAGCACCTTGTTCTTTGCTTCTGTTCTGAGTATCACATATTCTCTATATTTCTCTATTTGTCCTGCTGTGTTTTTAGCTTCTAAGTATTGTTTCCATGCCATTTTCTTCTCTCTTCTTTTCTCTTTGACTTCCTCTGTCCACCAAGGTGTCCTCTTTCTCTTCTTCCCAATTCGGACTTCACCACATGCTTCTGCAGCAACTGTCTTTATGATGTCCTTGAATTTAAGCCACAGGGTTTCCAACTCATCAGGTTGTTCTTCTGTGTTTCTCACCGCTGCAGCAATAAGCCCCTGATATCTGGTCTTAATTTCTGGCTCTCTCAGCTTGTAGGTCCTAATGCTCATTTCTCCCGTTCGTTTACTTAGTTTCTTGCGTGATGTTGGGCTTTTCCTAGGCTGAGCAACTCTTTCAGTTGTTATTTTGATTGTAAGCAGGTAGTTATCACTTTTAATCTCTGGCCCCCTCCAGACTCTAGCATCTCGGACATATTTGAATGAGCTCCTCCTAACAATGGCATAGTCGATCACTGACTTCTCATTCTATGTTGGTTCACACCTAGTGTATGCATGTATGCGCTTATGTGGGAACTTTGTGTTGGTAATGATCAGATTCTGCTCACTGCAGAATCTGAGGAGTCGCTTTCCATTGTCATGGAGAGTATCTTCTCCATATCTTCCGATAACTCCACCCCATCTAGCATGGTCATTTCCAACTCTGGCATTGAAATCTCCGAGCATGATAATTTCATTTAGGCAGTCATCCACTGTCCTTTGAAGCAGCTCGAAGAATTCCTCCTTGACCTCTGCTCTCTCATCCTCATTAGGCCCATACACTATGACCAGGTTGACTATGGTTTCTCCTTCTTTTAATTTTACAACCATAATGCGCTCCGAGACAAAGTTCCATCCCTTGATACTATCTTTCTTGTTTTTGGCCACACTGCAACCCACGCCCCCTTTAGCTCTTTCAGATGTGGGTACACCAGTGTATAGCAGCATGTTGCAATCGAGATCCATGACTCCTTGTCCCTTTTTCTTTGTTTCGGTAATAGCCAGGATTTCTAGTTTTGCTTTCCTCATCTCTTCCACCAGCTCCTCTTCTTTCCCATTTATACTTCTTGTGTTCCAAGTTCCATAAGTCGTAGTCCGTAGTTCGTTCCAGTTCGTCGCCTTTAGAATCAGTCCGGTTTTCTCTCTTATATTACTCGTAATCATAGTTTAAACCAAACAGGTGATTGGCCTGTTGTGCCTTTGCATGGTGGAGGGGCTGCCTCCTTACGGCCTCCATGCAGGCCGCCCTCCTCCTTTTTCATCCGGGCTTGGGAAAATACACCGTGCAGCTGTAAAAAATATAAAACATTACTTTCACATCTTGCACTCTCATTAACACACTCTTTCTTGTACTCCAAGGTTACACATTTTACGTTTTTTGGTAATGATAGTGTTGATCAAAAAGAGAAGGAAGAGAAAAAGAAAGTAAAAAAGAAAAATACCTTACACCCACTTATTGGAAATATTCAGCGTACTCTTTATTCTTTTAGTGATAACGTTGGGAGGAGAGAACAAAAAAACAACAAAGGCGAAAAAAATCAACAAAAAAAATCCCCGAACAGACAAAAACAATTCTTTTCACATATACACTAGAACTTGCCAACATACGTTATACTTGTTCAATTTCTCTTGATCAACAGAGCAAAATTAAAATTTGCCTTCAACTAATGGTTAAAGGCGTTTGTTTGTTAGTTTTTTTTCCCCCATTTAAAAAATTGTTCGCAGGGGGAGGGGGGGGGGGGGGGGGGGAAAGTCCATTACACACACAAACACACACATCCACAAACAGTTTTTCTACTGCTACTATTTACGATTTCGAGTGATGGTGTTTTTATCTAGGTAAGCATCTCGGTTTTAAAATGAAGTTGACAACAACGGATCTCGGACCTTCGCAGTCCCATAAATACCGTGGGTCGTAAAATTGCAATGGTGTCAAAGACTTCCTAGATTTAGAGTCCGTTGCGAAAGATTTCCGTCTTGTCGGAAAATAATCAAAACAAAGGATACTGAAATTTACTTCAGCTAAAAGCAGTTGTCCGATTTCGCTGATTTATGATGCCAAGACCTCAGGTCCAGCTTAGCTAACATAAGTTCGTGCTGGACCGTGAAATGTAATCTGAAAGGATGTCCCCTGGGACAAAATAAAGAGTCTTGGTTCATCCAGTGCATAGCGCAACAGGGGAAATAAATGGGATCCAAAAAGAGACACTTCTTAGTGGATAGTTTTGGTTATTAACGAGCTTGTTCATTCATTGCTTATTAAGCGTGTTTATTCGATTTCTCAAGATGAAATAGAGCAAATTTAAATTTGGCCTCAATAATGTTAAAGAATAGGATTGTCTCGGTTTGTAAAATATTCTCAATGGAAAATAAAATACAATCGATCTCAAACACACACTCACGTACACACTTGTCGCTATTTCAACAATTGCTATTGACGACTTCCAATGCTGACATTCGTGACTGTCCGGGTCCCCATAATTACCAATGTCGGATACCGTTGGTCGTAAATCTTCAACGTGTCACACCGCTCCATAGATTTAGAAACTGAAGCGAAAAGCCCAGGGTCAGCATTAAAATTTCTTTACGCATTTTTTTTCCCTACCGAAGACCACGCGGTCTGCTGCTGACTTGAGCAAAAATTGTCCTATAAAAACTCTTACTTCTGCATCATCCGTCTTAACCAACATAATAATAATAATAATAATAATAATAAATAAATAAATTAAATAAATAGACTACACATATACATTTGCATTAAAATGTAAAACAAAATAATGACAATAACAATTATAATATAGATAATAGATACATAGAAAATAATAAGAATGTAAATGCAGGCTTTTCTCTGCGGACATGACAAAAAGAAGGATGAAACATTTTTTTAACTTGCACACACTCTCTCACATGTACTTAAGATAAAAATATTGAGTGATGGAGTCCCACACCTTTAAGTGTGTGTAGGGGAGGAGGGGAGGATGAGGACGTGTGTTAAAGGGAGAGGGGAAGGTAGGGAAAAAACACTGTTGATGGAGTGCCACGTAATTGGCAGTGAGGTGAGGGGTGGGGGACGGGGGAGATTATAGGAATGTGACCTTTGTATAAACTAAAGGCTTGGATTTAAGAATATTTGGCAGGTCGAGGTGCAGGTAGCTGGGGATAGTGGACAGGATTGAAAATAAGCGTCACTCGCTGGAGGAACAAATTTAGGAGAATGGCTGGGCGGATAACTTTGTACTCAAATACTGATTGAATGCGACATTTCCAAATTAAAAAACGGAATTCCGAAAGTAAAAACATTAATTTAAAATGGATGTCTTGTGGTGTCTTGGGAATTGAATTAAGCATATTGGCTTTGAAAATGTCTGTATTTTTGTCGCATGTGTGTACAGTATGTCTTGTAAGATTCTCTGTGCTGGTATAATTGTACTATATTTATAGAAAATGTGTTCCTTACTTTCTTGTACATTAGCCTGGCACATCTTGCATCGTGATTTTCGTTTTAATCTGTGTGCTGCTCTTTCTGTGGTTGGTGTCATGTTATAAAAAGTCGATACGTGACTTCTCTGGCTTTTGGTGCGATGCTTTTCTTGTGAAGATCGTTGAAAATTTCAGTGTAATCTGTTATAAAGTAATTGTAACCTCTTTTAATTCTTAGGTGTAAAGGTGGTGCTTGTAACCTGACTAAGTGTTTGTAAATTGTGTTTGTTTTCTGGTTAATTAAAATTTCGTGTCCTCTTATGGCTTGTATGCATGTCCTGTAAAAATGTGGTAGTGTGCCGTAATGGTGTGGGACATTGTTCTTTAGTGGTCTCAGTCTAGCAAGTCTAAGCCCTACGTAGTAATGGGTTAATGTATGTTGTTCTGGGTCTCTTATTATATTTCCTTAAATTTGTGACTTTAGAAAAAAAAATTTTTAATACCCCTTCTGTGGCTCAAAGTGGGGTCCAATGACTTTATTGAGTTAAATGTGTAAATTGTGTGTGATCCCGGCCATGTGTTGCTGTCATTTTTGACGGAGTCATCTGTCAAGTTATTTGCTTATGTTTTTTATCATAAGAATAATTGTGTCTTTACCTGCGATGTCAGGTTGATTAGGGGTTGTCTTCCCTTGTTTATTCATTCATTGTGTTTGACCTTTAGGGTCAAAGGTAGACAGTTCTGGCATATGCCCATAGGCAGGGTTTTTTAAGCGGGAGTTGAGTTAGACTTCCGGCAAGCCGTGAAGTGTCCTGGAATTTCTGAAGGGACCAAGGGTCCATTGTGTTTTTCGGGAAGAATCTTCGAAGTGACTGCGATGGCAGTTTTCCCCAGTGAATCTCTGTGCGTTGGAATGACAGCAGAGTTCCTTGTTAGGTTCTGTGGACTCGGTTACAGGTAATACCGACTTTTTCCATTATTACGCTTTCGGTGGCAGAACATGTTAGAAGATTACCTAGTCTGTGAACTGCAACTCACCGGTCCTCCATTACAAACCATATATGTTGTGCTCAAGGTAGCCATCCAAGACTATTAGTCTTCATACCATCCAGAAATCCAGTGACGAAGATATATTGTGGGAGCCGCAGATTGGCGGCATATTTATGTCCACATAAGCATTACTGCAGGGTTGATGGTAACCTGCTTATCAGCAGTACACGGCCGACGTCAGAACGAGGCCTGTGTTTTCGGCTATTATACTACAGCCTGATAATGTGCAATTGGCGGGGAATGCCAAGTTGTACCTATGTGTCAAGGTGATTAAGATATCTGACGCGTTTAGTCAGAGAGACAGCAGCGGCATTTTGAACTGTCCATTGAATAACTTATTATTGACCATGCACGAATATTGAAATGTTTACCAGCCCTTTGAACGCCTGATGTATTATTATCGATTTCCGCTCAGCATGACCTTGTTTACAATGACTGTTCCTGTTGATGCTACTATGTGTGTTATCGTCAATAAATGTTTTGAAACGTGCCTGCAGTGTATCAAGCATCCTTGACTACTGCAAGTGTGAGTGTAGGGTTGCAGTGTCTACATATATACGAGCCTAAACACATTCGCGCCTTCATTCGCACCCACACTCAGTTCATCATACGCCAGCACTACACATCTAACAACATGTATACTGTCTTGGGCCAGTGATCACCTCAACAAGAGAAAAAGACAGTTACATTTCTGGTGGACCAGCTACGTGCGCTCTTCTGATACATTATGATGTCGCCAGTGTGGCCCAGAAATTTACATTTTCTGGTAGGCCAGCCGATGGGGCTATCTAGATCATTGTACACAGCACGCCAGCCTTAAACAAACACACCAGCAGGCTACTTACACTTCTGGCTGCTGGGGCTATTTTTCGTGAGAAAAGAACAAGTACACCTTACATTTGTGGGTTTAAGCTGGATAGAGCGAGAAATTAAGATTTCAGTGGACCTATGCTACATTTATTATGCCTCCAGTGTTGTCCAGAAATTTACATTTCTACATGTGCTACATGTCATGAGAACAAAGCGGACAACTGAAATAACACACATACTCTATGCTTTCAAGTTTTGTCTACACAGGACAGAAATAGGTCATCAACTGTTGACCCAGATAAACAGTGCGAGCATTTATGTTATAATGCTACATAAACCACAACAGGACAAGTACTGAAGTTAACATCTAGGCATTTGCTACGTGGACCACAACTGCAAGTCGAGTCCCTTTTTGTAAACGGTACCGCTGTTCGTTTACACGTTTCAGTCAACAACAGACTTTTCTACGCCCGAGCCCCCCCCCCCCCCCGAATTCAAGCTACATTGTTCGAGGTCAAATTTCCTGTTTGTAAACATACATTGAAATTGTTAAACACATTCGAGTGCAAGACTCAAGATACGAGAAGGTCATAGTAACTTTTGTTCGTGAATACCACTTTATGCTACAGTGGATTTGACATTCAGTGCGCGCTTGACATTTTGTTACTGTGTTCGCAAGGAGCAAGTTAGTTTTACTGTAATATCATGAGTGACTAAGCTTTATTTTGCAACACATTTGAATTGATTGCTATTTATGTTCCTTTCTACTGTTGTTGTGTAGTTTTCTTGTGTTCTTAGCGGGTTTTCGTTGGTGGTCTTACAGTTAAATAATGCCACTTAATCGAGGGTTACTGTAAGCGTTCTGTAGGGATTGCAATTTTCTTAATTGAAATTTGCTAGCGACTTTTGTTGTTATTTTTTTTTTTAGCTGTGACGACATTAATTAGTGTTGTTTTCGTTATTTTTCCGTTCTTTGATTTTCGATTAGTTTTGTTTGTATCTGTTCTTCTCTCATTTCTTCCGTTTATTTCTTTACAACTTTTTGTTTATAACAGTGTTGCATTTGTCTTGTTTATTTTTCGCGGTCATCATTACACATTTGTGTAACATTTTCTTTACTTTTTGCTGTATTGTTTATTTGACTTCCGCGAATGTTTTCGGTCATTGTTCTGTATTTTGTCTTTGTATTTTTGATTGTACTACATTATTGTCATACACAGTCTACATACATATACTTGGTCATGTATTATTATTATTATTGATAAGGTAAACTCTTCATATAGAGATTGTTAATAAAATATTATTATATAAGATATTTATACAAGTTCTTTGATAAAAGACTTGTTATCCACAAAGATTGAGACAAGGTGAAATACATATTCAAGTTCTTTATAAAAAAGACTTGTGCCCATAGTGAGTGGGATATAAAGGAATTATTTTCCACAGGTACTCAAGTGATTTTTTGTTACATTATAAACAAGAGGACCATACAAGGTCTTTGTCTAAGACTAAGAGAGTGAAATAAAGTGAAGTGAGTATACAAGTCTAGCATTTCAGACTTGTCTCAGATTGAAGTGGGATAAGGTAATTGTTGAATTTTTCAGGTTACTGATCTCATTAGACAGAATGTCTACATTGGATTTCTTCATCCAGCAAGGGTTAACCCTTGGTAAGTCTGGTAAAGAATTGGAAGAATATTCATCTGCTCTATTCGCCATTGCATTAAAGTCAGAAGAAAAGAAACAAAAAGAGGAAATTAAATTGAAAGCAGAAGCTGAACAAAGGAGAGCAGAAGCTGAACTAAAGAAGCTAGATGCTGAGAATAGAAGATTAGAACTTGAAGAGAAAAGGTATCAAAGAGAAGCTGCTGCTGAGGAGAGAAAAGCTCAAGCTGAGGAAAGAAAATTCCAGATGGAAATGGAAGACAAAAAACTTCAAGCTGCTGCAGAGGAGAAAAAAAATTCAAGCTCAAGCTGCTGCAGAGGAGAGAAAACTTCAAGCTGCTGCAGAGGAGAGAAAACTTCAAGCTGCTGCTGAGGCTGAAATTAGAAAAATGGAACATGAGGAAAGAAAACAGAAAATGGAACTTGATGAAAGACTCGCAACTTTGGAGTTAGAGAAATTGAAATTGGCGAGTACGGGTGCTCAGCAAACAACTTCGAGTACGACAAAGGAGTTTGTTAATAGGATTAAATTGCCTCATTTCAATCCTTTAAAAGGATGACGTAGTAGCAGATTATCTAGATAGATTCCAATTTTATGCGATACGCATAACATAAAAAAGGAAAAATATGTTGAACAACTGATGGAATTTTTTTTACAGGTGACACAGTGACTACTCTTATGACAATAGACGAACATGACAGGACTAATTATGATGTTGTCAGAGCAGCATTGCTAAAAAAATACCAACTAAAAGAAGAAGACTATCGTCTTCGTTTTAGGACAATGTTGCCAGAAAATGGAGTAGATTTCTCTGATTTTGTTACAAAAATACGTCGTACATTTACACGATGGGTTGAGTTGTCTCAGACTGAGAAAAACATATGAAGGTCTAATGGACTTATTATTGCGAGATAAGGTTTTGTCATCTGTTAATGATTCTTTTCTTGCATTCCTTCATGAGCGTAAGCCTAAAAACTTAAAAGATATGGAGGAATACTGTTGTCAGTATGCCACCGCGCATCCCCATGCTACAGTTAGCAATTCTAAAGTGAAAGAAGGGTTGCCAGCTGCTTCGGCAACACCATATGGCCCTAATTTCAAAAAAAAAAAAATTTCAGGGTGCTCAACAAAACTGGAATAGGGGAAGTAATCAGAATTACACTCAGAAGCGGAGTAATCCAACACATGATGGTTCTTCGTCTATGAATTGGAGACAAGATGGTAGTTCTCGTAATTTTTAGTGGTAATAATTTGAGACACTTTCGCAAAGGCTTATCCAAATAATAACTATTCGAACTTTCGAGGTAATCATTCTCGACGTCAAGATTATGACGATGGTGAATTTAGAAACCGGGATTCAAACCGGAATGATGATTACAATAGGCAATATGATAACAATTACAGGGGAAATGATAGTCGAAATAATTACAGGGGAAATGATAATCGAGGCAGACCTAGATTTAACAAAAAAAGACCTTTCCAACAGGCAAACTCTGCACAACAAGAGTTTGATGGAGCCTGTAATACAGTAAATGATAGTGGTAACTCTAGGGCTATCACTGGTTGTGCTTTCGATTTTGGGAGAGCAACTGAATGCCCCCAATGCTTAACATTGTTCGACTCATCGACTGTATCTACTCTAAGTTGTGGTCACCCTCTTCCTGCTCTACCTGCTACAGTTGCGCATGATGGGAGAGGATCTCTCATCTTACATAAAGGTCTAATAAATGATAGGCTAGTCTCAGTACTTTTCGATTCGGGATGTACTACCGTCGGGGTTAGGCAGTCTCTGATAGATCCTTGCTGTGCCACTGGAAAAGTGGTCAAATGTGTTACATTTGATGGGACCATAGAAGAATATCCTACTGCTATTATTAGGATTGACACTCCCTTCTTCACAGGAGATGTCCATGCATGTCTTCTTCCTAATCCTATTGCGGATCTTATAATCGGTCGTATTCATGGGGTTAGGGAATGCACACCGCAACAAATTTCTATTTGGGAGGAGAAAAAACATCCATGCACTAAATGCTCATGGTAACATTAAGCAATATGGGAACACAAATTTTTGTGGAAAATATAGTTTCCCACGGAATAACAATACTGCCTCTAATGGGAGTTGGCGTCAGGCCAACAAAGGTAAATCAAGTTTGGATCACGGGGAGGACTTTGATAAGTTATCATTTAAGATTCCTCAGGGAAACCGTGCATCGAATTCCCAGATTCCTGATAAGTGCGTAAAAGAAAACAAAACTGTTAGTACCCATCGTACTCAGCTCAGGCAGTATGATTGTTAAGCACATTGCCATAGGCAAAAATAACAACAATTTGACTAGGAAAGATAATCGTGATTATGAACAACACCAAAGGCGTTTTCCATCGCGTGGTAATTTTCCTTCAAGTAATTGGAGACAATTTAAAGATCCTCAGAATTTTGGTTCTAATATTCATGGGAACTTTAATAAAAGTTACCAACCTGATAATAGTTTTTCTTGCAAACAACAAAATCCATGTTTGTCTTACTTCCCTCAAGAGAGAATAGACTTTTCTTGTTACATTTCATGGAAAGGTCCATACACTATAGTCTCAAAAATTTCCGATGTCGACTATATTGTCGATGTGGATGGAAGGCATAAAACCTTCCATATAAATATGCTAACAGAGTTTATTGAACGTCCAGACTATTTGCAGCCTATTTTCCAGGCGACGGACGACTCTCCAGTCCAACATGGTCACATCTCATCCCTGTCCGTTATACAGGATGAGGAAACTATTTTTTCTGACGTTAACTTACCTCTTCCTGCGATTCCACTGAATTCAACGGAATCGTGGAGGGACGTTACAATCTCTTCGAACTTGTCTTTTGAGGAGCAACGTCAAGTATCCTCTACGCTACAATCATATCAGGATGTCCTTACCGACATTCCTGGACACACAGATGTCATAGAACATGACATCATACTTACTGATCGTAATCCGATCAGAGTAAGACCATACCCAATACCTATTCATTTCAAGCACAAGTCGAGAAAGAATTGGATGAAATGATTCAACTGCAAATAATTGAACCATCCACTTCAGCTTATTCTTCGTCGATAGTTATTGTTCGAAAGAAAGACAATAACATACGTCTTTGCGTTGACTATCGCAAATTAAATCAAGTTACGAAGTTCGATGCTGAACCTATGCCATTATTAGATGATCTACTTATTAGACTTTCTAAAGCTAAATTCTTTACTAAACTAGACTTGTCGAAAGGTTATTGGCAAGTCCCACTGACGGAACACGCCAAACCTCTCACTGCTTTTTCGACACCTAGGGGTCTGTTTCAATGGAATTTTATGCCTTTCGGGCTTATGAACGCCCCAGCGACTTTCGTGCGCATGATGCGACGAATTCTATCAGATCGTGCAGATGTCATCGCATATTTAGACGACATCTGTCTTTTCAGCGATACTTGGGAAGAACACTATTTGGGTCTAAAGGAATTGCTATCTACTCTACGTGAGCATAGTTTGACTGCAAAACCCTCTAAAGCTTTTGTTGGGTTTAGTGAAATTTCCTTCCTAGGTCATCGAGTTGGTCATGGTCTGTTGAAGACAGAGGACCAAAACAATTCTAAGATATTAAATATCTCGGTTCCGAAGACAAAAAAGCAAGTGCGTAGTCTCTTGGGATTGATACAATTCTATGGAAGATTCATTGAGAATCTGTCCTCCATTATGGCACCACTTTCATCGTTATTGAAAAAAGGTTCTCCTAATATGGTGCGTTGGTCCCAGGAATGCCAATCTTCATTGGATCAGGTTAAGAATTTGTTCTCATCTCATCCTATCTTAAGACTACCAACGATTGATAAGACTTTTGTTCTTCGTAGTGATGCCTCTTCCACTGGGATTGGAGCGGCACTAATGCAGGAATATTCAGGAACTCTGCATCCTGTAATGTATATTTCTAGGAAGCTAAATGCGGCAGAAAGGAATTACTCGGTTTTAGACCGTGAATTGTTGGCTATGGTTTGGTCCATTCTTAAGCTACAAAGGTTCCTTCTGGGCGCGCATTTCTTTATGGAAACCGACCAAAAAGCTCTTACGGCTATGCAAAGTAAGGATTTGAAGAGCTCGAGATCTACTCGTTATGCTATTGCTCTTCAGCCTTTTCCATTTCACGGTGCGAGCTATCCGTGGTTCGGATAATGTGATGGCGGACATATTGTCCAGATGCCCACATGATTCCAGTTAAATCTTGTGTCCTAGTTTTTCCTGATACACTTTCGGACTTAGGTCTGTCCTTAATATCCTAATATGTTGTAATACAAATGTATTTGGATGATGTTTAGATAATTTAACAAATTTCATTTTGTCCATCCATCAGTGATATGTTGCTAATATAGCATTGTAATTCATGACATTTGTATATTGCTATAATTATAGTATTTAGTAATGTTTGATATATGATTGGTATTGCCAGCAACTTAGGTTTCTTTAATGGTACCCCCTTAGTTTGTTTGGCTTAAAGGAAATATTTTCTCCTATGTTGGGAGATGATTTGTACCCTCTTCAGACGCTTTGTTTATGCGTCTATTGTACCTGATATTAGGTTCATTTTTTGCATGAGCACATAAGTGATACTTGTGCAATCTTGCTCATGGACATATTAAAAAAAAAAATTTCATTTTTTTTTTACAGGGGGGTTGTAGTAATATGTTGCTGTCATTTTTGACGGAGTCATCTGTCAAGTTATTTGCTTATGTTTTTATCAAAAGAATAATTGTGTCTTTACCTGCGATGTCAGGTTGATTAGGGGTTGTCTTCCCTTGTTTATTCATTCATTGTGTTTGACCTTTAGGGTCAAAGGTAGACAGTTCGGGCGTATGCCCATAGGCAGGGTTTTTTAAGCGGGAGTTGAGTTAGACTTCCGGCAAGCCGGGAAGTGTCCTGGTTTCTGAAGGGACGAGAGTCCATTGTGTTTTTCGGGAAGAATCTTCGAAGTGACTGCACTGGCAGTTTTCCCCAGTGAATCTCTGTGCGTTGGAATGACCGCAGAGTTCCTTGTTAGGTTCTGTGGACTCGGTTACAGCTAATACCGACTTTTTCCATTGTTACGCTCTCTGTGGCAGAACATGTGAGAGTATTACCTAGTCTGGGAACTGCAACTCACCGGTCCGCCATTACAGAACATATATGTTGTGCTCAAGGTAGCCATCCAAGACTATTAGTCTTCATACCATCCAGAAATCCAGTGACGAAGATATATTGTTGGAGCCGCAGATTGGCGGCATATTTATGTCCACATAAGCATTACTGCAGGGTTGATGGTAACCTGCTTATCAGCAGTACACGGCCGACGTCAGAACGAGGCCTGTGTTTTCGGCTATTATACTACAGCCTGATAATGTGCAATTGGCGGGGAATGCCAAGTTGTACCTATGTGTCAAGGTGATTAAGGTATCTGACGCGTTTAGTCAGAGAGATCAGGCGGCATTTTGAACTGTCATTGAATAACATTATTATTGACCATGCACGAATATTGGAATGTTTACCAGCCCTTTGAACGCCTGATGTATTATTATCGATTTCCGGTCAGCATGACCTTGTTTACAATGACTGTTCCTGTTGATGCTACTATGTGTGTTATCGTCAATAAATGTTTTGAAACGTGCCTGCAGTGTTCAAGCATCCTTGACTACTGCATGTGAGTGTAGGGGTTGCAGTGTCTACATATATACGAGCCTAAACACATTCGCGCCTTCATTCGCACCCACACTCAGTTCATCATACGCCAGCACTACACATCTAACAACATGTATACTGTCTTGGGCCAGTGATCACCTCAACAAGAGAAAAAGACAGTTACACCATGGCTAAGACACTTTGATCTTAGCCAAAAGGCCTTTAAAGTTTTTAAAAAAAAATCTTTATTCGTATTCCGTTTGAGTTTACAAAACATGTTCATTTTACATATTTTCATAAAGAAATTTCAGTGAAAAGACAATTACACAATGAACAGTTGTATCGAAAACAAAAACACTTTCACTTCCTCGCACCCACTCATTTACAAAAAAAACTCTTTCTTGCACATTTAAAAAGGCTTCATGGACATTGTGACATTTTTTTTGTAATGATAGTAGTGAATTATAGGGAGACGGGGAAAAGGGATAAGGGAAAAACGATACTACCTTGTTTCTTAAAATTATAATGCACACTCGTTTTTATAGTGATAACAGTTGTGGGGGGGGGGGGGGGGGGGGTAGGTGGGGGGATGAAGAGAAATAAGGACGGGAAAATATGAGGAAAATATAATTGACAAAACTTCCACTAAAATGTTTCAAGTGATGAAGATACAATTAAAACCCTTCTTTCCTGTTTTGCTTTCTAAAGTACCGCTGACTTTCACTTTTCCCGATTCCATTTTATTCCTCAATCGTGGTTGCCTTGCTTTGTACTGGATGAAAAACAAAACCTCCTTTCATTCATTCACAAGTGACAGATACAATCTTATTTATATAAAAAAAAGTTAATATTTGTTTTATATTCGTATTCTGTTTGAATTTACAAAACATGTTCATTTTACATATTTCACTAAAGAAGTTTCAATAAAAATACAATGAGCAGCTGCTTAGAAAACCCTTTCACTCCTTCGCACACACTTATTTACACACTCTTTCTTGCACTCTGAAGTTGTACATTTTGTTGTGATGATACTAGTGATTGAAAAGAGAAGGTAAAAACGGAAAAAGAATTCATACACCCTCGTTCTTGAAATTTTAAAGCGCACTCTTTGTTATAGTGATAATAGTAAGAACAAAGGGATGAGGAGGGGAAAAAAAAACACCTGAACGGACTAGGACTTTTCAGTGCAGGGACAATGAAAACATTTTTTTTTTTTTGGTCCCTTTGTGTTTAAAAAAAATAATCATGTCTTTCTTATGTGCGATTTCATTTTATTTCCACATTCTTGCTCTCCGTGTTTAGAGCTGAATATACCATAAATAACTCGTCTTTTTTTTTTTTTTTTTTAACGGCAGCACATGAGTTTAATTTCAAAACAAAATGAACCAGAAATGGTAGATGATCCATGCGCTAATAAAGTAAAAATTGTGAATTGAGTGAGACCAAAAAATACATAGAATATATAGGATTTTGAATATATCGGATTTTGAATATATAGGATTTTGAATACATCGGATTTTGAATATATCGGATTTTGAATATATCGGATTTTGAATATATCGGATTTTGAATATATCGGATTTTCCAGTTTACTCCCTGAGTTTCAGCCACGCCACCTATAAAAATATATGTGGAGGTAGTTTTAGAAAAAACTGCCCATTGGAGCACTTCTTAATATGTTAGTGGAGTAGGGGCTCTTCTTAATATGTTAGTGGAATAAGGGGCGTTTCTTAATGTCTGTGGAGTTAGGGACTCGGTTAAATACCGGTATGTTAGTGGAGTTAGGGTCACTATTTAATATGTTAGTGGATTAAGGGGCGTTTCTTAATGATTGTGGAATTAGGGACTCTGTTAAATACCGGTATGTTACTGTAGTAATGGGCGCTTCTTAATATGTTAGTGGATTAAAGTGCGTTTCTTAATGTTAGTGGAGTTAGGGACTCTGTTAAATACCGGTATGTTAGTAGAGTTAGGGGCACTACAATTACATAACATATTAGAGTAGTAAGGGGCACTTCTTAACAAGTTAATGGAGTTAAGGGCACCTTTTAATCTGTTTCTGGGGTTTTTTTTTTTTTTTTTTTTTTTTTCCTTAACCAGCGGCACTTGGGCTTTCAGCCCTTCGGCCCAATGACATGTCATTGCGAGGCTGGGGAACCTGAGGACTTTCCTTCCAACCCGGTCAGGAGCTTCGCTCCTTCCCATCCACAGAGGGTTTATCACAGGAGCCGTTCAGGCTATTCAGTCAAATTTCCGGCCGTAAACATTTCTTCAAACGCCGACGCCCGGGTTTGAACCATGAACACCTGGTCGCCAGTACAACGCCGAAGCCATTACACCAGCGCGGCTCCCGTTTCTGGGGTTAAGGGCACTTATTAATATAATAGTGAGGTAAGAGTATATATATATATATATATTTTTTTTTCCCTCGCTTGAGGTCGCATATTTTTTTCCTCGCTTGAGGTCGCATTGTCCCCGCCCAAACCCGGCCCTGGTCAAGACCACATGTCCTAACACAAGAAGACCCAATGACAAACTGTGTCACTGTAGTGATCTTCTGTGTTCTCACACAAGAGACCTAATGACACATGAATGTCACTGTACCGGTCCCTTTGTGTAGACACATGATCCCAGCCAAAAGCCGGATTCTAGGCATTGGGTTGTACAGTGTAAAATACACTGTAGGTTTTCGAGGTAAGAGTATAACTCGTCTTTTTCACACAAAACGTTTGGTGTACTCTAGCATCAAATGAGAACGTGACAGAATGTTATTAAATGTTATTATAACATTAATGAAACATGTTTTAATCTTTTTTTTTTTGTATTAGGCAGATAATCACAGTAATGTTTAGTTATTGTTTTTTAATAACATAATATATTAAAGTTTTGAATAAAAACAAATTGATTAAATACTGTAGTAGTAAAAACTTGTAAAAAAGCACGCCCAAATTTTTGCTAAATTATAGTTTTTTAAAATTTTTTATTATACCTTAATTACGCCCCTTAAAAATAATTTGTCCTCGCCTAGGATTTTATTTCCCATTTTATAAATCTTTTTTTCAATCATTTTGCTGCTACCGGATTCCAATGTTCATTATTGGCGAGAGTTACGAATGAATATTAGTATTAGGTAGAACAGTCATTCTTGAAGAGCAAATCATGCTATGATGCGCGAATGAAAATAGGCAGTCATTCAGGACTCAAAACCATTGGCATTTTATAACAGAAGCCGGCAGGTCAACAAGAAACATGGCAAAGTTTATTATGACAATATCGTTCCATCAAGCAGTAAGATACTTGGCGTGGAGAAATGTAGTAACGATGTATTTCTTTGTAGCAAGTCGTCCGTCAATAAACTTCAAACATTAGGCATCTTATAACAAGTGGTAGTAAAACAAAGTACGTTCTTCTCCTCTCCTTAATTCTGGCCGCTATGACTAAAGGTTCATGCAAACCAAGAAGACCCAAGCAATGCGGCGGAGATATTCATGACAAAAATATTAGATGCTGTATACGAAAGTAGCAGCCTCCGAAAAATAAGTAAATGTATTGGCACAAAGGTAAGTACTTCTTTCATCTACACAAAGTAGTGAGAATCGCAAAAATGAAAAAAGATATATCCAACATGAAAAATGGATTCAACAGAAGAAATATAAACTGGTCTACTAGTAAGAAGACTTGTCTAACATGAAAAAAAAACTTGTCTAAGTTTTAAAAACGTTCTTGATAATCCTTAAAAGACTAAGTCTGCAAAAATTCCCTAGTCTAATATCATGGTCATTGGAATTACAAATCCTGAATCACATGCCCTTTCTCTCATTGTCTCTCCTAATTTATACAGCAACTCTTTTTTTCTCCCGCCAATTTTCACACGATGCATTTATATTTCACACGGTACAAAACATCTACATTTGCAACACTTTACCTCATCTTTTCGACTTTTTCCACACGTTCTATCACTCTAACAACGGAAAAAATCCCAGAATTAGCAACTTCTCAACAAAAACTTTCCATTCAAAAAACATGTATTTTACTACTTTGTTTGTTCTTAGACAGCTTCCTCTCAAAGCCGTGAACTTTTCATGATAACTTGGTTTTGTGCACAAATTTCCTTAAACTGCGTTTCAAACGATTGTTATTGTAATGTGGTTTTTTAACAACGTATTAATGGTATTGTATGTCAAGCGGTCACTACAACTGAAAAATCGTAAAAACCTGAGATTTACTCACAGACCGCTATATCTCACCACGAATCAATGTATTATATGCCTGCATGTTAGCAACATCTATAACATAATCATTTAAAAACCTTAACAATTCACACTTTTCTCCCAGAAAAAAAAGTCTTGTGTTTTTTTAAAACAATACCTGATCGGAAATCGTTGGCCCAAAATTAATTACACATTGAGAATTAATAGGCCATATCAAAATAGAAATTACTAGTCACAGTCCAGTCTGCATCTTAATGCACTAATATTAAAGTAAATAAAGCAAGACAGATTGTCGTCATTCAATGTTGAGTCCGATAAGGACAATGATACAGAAAAATCATAGGAACAGTGAATGCAATGTTCAAAAAATAATTAACAAGTAATTTTAAAAAAAAAAATAGACAAAAAGCAATAAAATCATAGAAGATACGTGACATAAAGGGAACTAGCCCTTATTGGTTAATAGGTGCATGAATAAATAATTACTGGTTATGTCCCTCCCTAAGAAAAAGTAAATGGAAATTATGGAGAAAATTTTTTATCTTTTATACAATAGCACCAGAATATATTAAGTGTAAACATGTGCCAAAGAATGAGGCAATAATGAAAAAGAATAAATGAAATTAAAGTAGAGAAAACCAATATAATTAACAATGTTATAGGAAAAATAAAAGTTGAATATATTTTGTATATTAAAATTCATAACGATTGTGTCCGAGATCCTTAGTAGCTCGACAGGGCTTTCCTTGTTTGTTTATTTTATTCGGAGTGATTTATTATTACAGAAAATGACGTCATGCCTCTATGTTTTGTAATTGGCAGACGAAA
>JAMPIV010005248.1:0-13062 GCA_024509875.1 Oreohelix idahoensis | reverse complement strand
TGGGAAAGTTTCGGCCATTGCATTGGGTATAGTCGTTCGGCCATTATTGAGTATTTCCTCAAGCCTGACTACTGCGCCCCTGTTCACAGTAGCCCAAAAATCTACGGGTTATCGTTTGACAATAGTTTGCCTTTTATATATGTTCCACAAGAACAGTTCAAGTATTCCCTCATATGTAAGTAGTGTAGGTCCAGATAATACCAATGCACTTTGTCAAAAAGCCCGTGAGACGTGAAGAGAATTGTGTGAAAATGTATTCCGTGCTCTCTTTTCGGCTGTTTCTGAACAACTGCAGAAACTTTCGGGCAGTCATCTCAAACTGCTGTAGTAAGGCCTTCTTCAACATGTCGTAATCATGTTGATTCGGTCCCAGCTTTGTGTACACGTCATAAGCATTGCCTTTCAGTGACGTTGAAAGTTTGAGCGCCCAGCGGGTACTCTCTAACCCATAAAGATTCGCGAGTCTCTCGAATTTTTCTAGGTAGCTGTCAATTTTTTTCGTTAGGGCTAGGAAAAGACTCTAAAGCGAAAGACATCGCAGTTAATTGGGCAGACTGAGTGCTGGAGAGATCCATTGTTTGAGACTGGGGCGAAGACGGCTCTCCATTATTTGAAGTAGAGGCACTCCGACTCTCTAAAGCCTTGAGCGCTAATTCATGTTGTCTTTCCCTCTCTCTTTCTCTCTCTCTGCGGGCTTCCATTTCTGCCTCAATTTTCTTCTGTTCCAATTGACGATCGTCCGCTTCTTTCTTCCTAGCTTCTGCCCTCTCTTCTCTCTCTCTTTCTTCCTTCCTCTCAGCTTCTGCCCTTTGTTTCTCTTCCTTCCTCTCTGCTTCTGCTCTTTGTTGCTCCGCGTATATTTTGCAGTTCCTGGGTGATAAAGAGATTCGCGGCTTCGGTGTCTAATCCTGAGTCTTTCGCTTCCTGTCTCAAAATGGATCTTATCCTAATTCTCTCAGCCATTGTCAAAGAACTGGATGCTTCTAAGACTAGAGAATAGTAAGATGGAACAAGAAGGGGAAAAAACTCAAAGCCGCTACGAGAAAAACAAAGTAAAAAATTTACTGAATGACCTCGTGTGTTAACTTATCGCCGCTATTATTGTCACTTAAGACTCGTAACGCAAGCAACTATGCCAATTAAATGGTAAGTTACACTAGAAAAGAATCTACTCTTACTAACAGTAGAGAAAAATTTATATTAAACAATTTAAAAGGAAAAAAAAAAAAATTTCCCAGAAAATGTTAATTCTCTAACAACAAACTCCGTCCCGAAGACAATTTTTGAGATGAGACGTAGTTAACTTAATTTTAAAAAATCAGAACAATCCGTCTTTAGCTTAGCTCAACTCAAACGCTTCATAACCTTTAGTGATTGTAAAACAATCACGCAGTCCCAGCAATTATATAACCAAAATTTTCAATTCCCTCTGCCAGAGAATACAAATGTGACAATCTTTTATTATCACTAACTGCCTGTTCCTGTGGAAAAACAAACCTGTCTTAATTATTGTGTGGTTGGCCCAAAATACTGAACGGCTTGGTCTAGGGGAAGTAATACTTTTAAAGATTATAACCCTACTTCACAAAGACAATCAACCACACTCTATTTTAACTAAGTTCAGAATCTCGAACGAGCTAACCATATATTGTCGTAATTTTTATCTGAGAGGGTGCTGATGAATATTGGTCCCTTTAGAGTGTAAAGTGATATTGAAGGCTCTGTGAGAATAAGGATTTAGGTGAATGAGGTAGTAGATTCACAAGCGCTGGGAAGGAGCAAGGACAGTCTCTTATTACGACAATATCTGTTTTCTCACAGACTACTCCTATCTCTCTTCTGCACAAACAATTGTTTGTCAGTTCCAGTCGCTCAGGCGCGCTCACCGATTTGGTGATTCTGTCGCTCAACGTACATGAATACAAACTACACAGATGGAAATGTTTGGAGTTTTAGGCCAACCGACAACCAACACAAATAAATATTCATACCTTTATTATCATAAAGGACTCACACATAATTGTACATTTACAGTCAAAAATCAAAGGTTACAAAATACAAATATAACTAGGGAAGAGGGGGTTTTTGAGGAGAAATATCCCATCCACCGTTTCCCGTTTATATCTACTAACAGACAAAACCCGGTCCCAAAGACAAGGAAGGGGGGGGGGGGGGAGGGGGTTGTGATCAGAGATAGGCAATTTAACCCACTGGTAAATTTATTACTCTGAGGCAAGGGGTTACAGAAAAGGGGGGGGGGGGGGGTAGAGGAAAGCTAGGGTTCTCAATTGTCTCCCTTTAAATCAACAAATTTTACGGGGGGGGGGAATGAACACAGTTACCCAATCCCCCTAGGAGAGATCCCGTACAAGGAATATAATGCACCTTAGTATAAGGTCGAACTAATTAAAAGGGTAAAGAAAAGATAAATCTCCTTTCATTCAAAAAAAACACACTAGGGCTGGCCATCCCAACAAACACACACGCAGACTTACCGAAAGGTGAATTCTGGCACTTCATAGGAAATACATAAAAAAAAACAGCACTAAACCTTGGCTTAGGTAAAAGTAATTTCTTCCGTGTACAGCCCCAGATTTTGCGGGTTGTTTAAGTTAACAAAGTGTCCCGAAATCGCTGGACGTTGAAGTTTAACGGTACTGTTCGTTTATTAGATAAAGTTCCTAAAGAAAGGCACAGGCACTTGGCTAAGCGTGAGGTATGGTGTGGTTCCTAAAATTGGCACAGCTGGCGGAGATAACTTCCTTTTTCCGTAATGTCACAAGTTAAGAAAAACACTGAGGTAAGTTCTTCTTCGGGAGGGGGGGGGGGGGGGGGGGGGGGGGGGGGGGGGGGGGGGGGCGGGGGGGGGGGGGGGGGGGGCGGGTTAAAATCCACTGAATATGCGTGACAGACAGTGTTCAGGTATCGATGCTTTTTCTTCACAAATAGGGGCAGTGAATAAAATATGTTCTGCTTCCAGTTGTCGTTTAAGTGGGGCTCTATATGAACTAGTATTTTTAAAGTGTTTCTTGAATGGCTTTTTTTCTCTCAGTTACGTTCAGAGGAGCGGGGTGGCCCATTACAGGTCGCCACAAGTTTAGCTTTAAAAAGTTCATATGTTACTGGAGTTATCAAATTGAGTTTGGCAGAACTCTGTATATAGTTAATAAATTGCTGGGATGCAGGGTTGAATGATCGTTCTGAATGAAAGATAATCAAAACAAGAAATGCATTACAAATCATATTATAATCTGATCCTGACGCGATAAATTTACAGTTAGCCTATTTACTTATTAGCGTCGTCAATTTAACAAATCAGGAAAACTTCCCGTGAGTTAAAAATTAATTAAAAGCACATCTATCTATACAGAACTAAACTGTATTAAAGTTATAAATTCACTTTTAACTCCTTTTAACGTCTGACAAAATAAATTTACGCGTCAATTGTATTAGGAAATACTTTTAGCTGTAACATCTAGTTTTGCACTAGAACTTTTGAAAATGGGTTTTAAATTTAATAAGGTTAAAAATTTACACCACAATCCAGGTTGAAATCAATAGACTCAATAACTCGACCAATGATCACTCGAAATAATAGCTAATGTAAAAAATTACCGTCAGCACAGAAAGAATACACTCCAAATAGTCACACGAAAGTAGATGAAATCCAGCAGGAATCCGACCGTATGCTAGTGCAACTAGGATTCTGTCAGAGCGAACGATAAAATTGCAGTTTTCTTTCTCCCGGAGGTTCTCTATATTTATACTTCTTTCTTATCTCACCGAATGTAACTTGAATGGGGCGCTTGTAAAATTTTCGCACCTTTCTTGATCTTTGAGCCAAAATTCGGGGTACCTCGCCGATGTGGTTAAAAACGCTTGCGATTCCTTCGTTATTCCCCCCCCTTTTCCCCCCCTGTCTACCGATTTTCTTCCGTCTCAGGCCTGGCTGGCATTGAAAGAGGAGCGAAAATTTCCGCGAGGAAGTTAACTCCTGTGAGCTGAAAGTCCCCTGAACTCATTAGATCGCGCGCCGCTCCAAACGTTGAATTCTGAAGATCAGCCTGGTTTTCTTTGATTGGTACCACCAACAGCTTGTTCTGATAACGTGTTGGCAACTCCCAACCACGCGTGAGACAGCCAGGTAATCAAAATGAACTGCATTTAAATTGCAATCCTAGAAAACAGGAGTGAGTCTGCTGGCCCGTCCTCTTATTGGGCCGGCGTTTAAAAGGAAAAGATTGCTATAAATCGTTTTCTCAGAAATGGTTCAGGCGGGAAATAACCTCCCATCACAGCCATGCGATCTCAACTTTCACAATACAATAGCAGGCAACAATATTAATGAAATCCAGCGTCTTAAGGTTCTCGGAAAATGCTGCATGCCGGTAAAAGTTACAACCGATGATCAAGGGTTCTAAAGTTATGAGAGCCAATATTCAGTTACTCATCCACGAGTCAAGGGAAATTTCATTTGTCATACTTAGACGTACGTCACATGTGGATATTTTTTAGAAAGGATATTATATTATAAACAAAATAGTAAGTGTCCATTGGCTGCGCAGTTATGGTACTTAGCTTCCAGTGTGGGGTTTGGTGGTGGCGTTTGCTTCAGCCGCTGGTTGTTCTTACGGGTGCCGTGACTGGGTCTTTCTCCTTCAATAATCAAAGTCCTGGTGGCAGTAGCACATCCCATGCAGTACAAGGCTGGTTCACTACAAATGTTGTCAGCACCTTCAAGGACCCGTATGGAGATGTTGGTGTCTACGCGGCAACATGTACCACTAACTAACTGTAACAAGATACCCATTTTGGGGCATGGGTCTCCTGATATGAGCACAGGCCCACTTACGCTCT
Organism: Oreohelix idahoensis; assembly: GCA_024509875.1. NCBI lineage: Eukaryota > Metazoa > Mollusca > Gastropoda > Stylommatophora > Oreohelicidae > Oreohelix > Oreohelix idahoensis. The sequence goes on along the minus strand of JAMPIV010005248.1, from coordinate 8,205 downwards.
CCCGCCACTTCAACTTCCTCAGAATGTTATACACTCCCTGACATTAATTGGTAAGTTCCAGTGAATCGGATGAAAGTCATTGGACAGTAAGGAACAGGCGACAGTTGAAAATATGCATAAACGTACATATAAAATAACACTAACTAAAGTGTAAGTAAAATAAATATATACATCTAGAATCAGCATACAGCCCTGCCTTCTTCATGGAGCCTGGCGCCACCACCTGCCGCTGCTGGTTCCTTGAGAGGAAACCTGCACCAGCAGTCACAGCTCTTACAGTGAGTTGTTTTCATGTGCAAGTTATATTGCAGTGATCAGATTTGCCCAGTCCTCGAAAGCAACTGTACTCCACAAGCAAAATTATAAATTAAACATGTCAAAATAAAAATTGAAAAATAAAAATGTTACAGTTACGTAATACAGCTATACCCCTATTATCGGGTGAATAGAGACTTGTTGCACAGAAGACGTCGACATATAATCGGGCAACGAATAAAGAAGCCGTTATTTTTTTTCAGGTGGGTTAAGTGTCCTAGCTGGTACACCTTGAAGTCAATCATTAATACCGCGTTAGCTCCTCAAGGCGCCATATGCTTCTACAACAAAAACAAGGAAGTCAGCTATGTTATACCGGGAAATTTTTGTGCTACACACAAAACCACACCCATTGTTACTACTATACATCGATGAGGAGCAACAATCGATCTTAGCATTTTCATTTCAAATCAGCCATCCATCCAAAAATGCTATAAGGGATTTATCCCTCACTTTCTCATGTAAAACATTACTTTATGATAACGAAAGAAATTTCCCTTTTACAAGGTATTTTCAAAAACCTCCGGGACGATATAAGGTCATTTTTCCAATGATTTGCCTGTCCACGTTTACCGAGGTCTACCAACTCACTAATTACCAGCTCTATCTAACACGGATAATCTTTCTTTTCCAAGATGTTACTTTTCTCGTAATTGATTAATTACAAACGAAGTCAATATGCGAAGTGTGCGGTCACTTTATTTATATGCCTTAATCTTTAAACAAGATTATCATCTTCCGACATTCCCAGTGAAATCAATTCACAGCCACGCCTCCCCCATCAACAAGTTTGTTTATCTACGACTAGGTTTTCAGCGCCAATGCCGACTACGGTGTTTTGTTTTAATCACCCCGTCCTCGCTACTTACAACCACCTTTTCTATCTGGCCTGTAAGCAGTTACATAGTCTAGTAAAGTCAAACAACTATCACCCCCCTGCAACAAATAGAAGTCAAAGTAAATCGTAAGGAAATGACAAGATAAGATAAACAAACCTTTGTCGATGAGAGCGACAGAATTCGATAAGGAGCAGTGAGAAAAAGAAAAGGAAGGGCAAAGAAAGAGAGTTGAAGAGGTCACAGGAAAAAAATCACGATCGAAGATTTTGAACTTGTCACAACACATATCCTTACCTTCGTCATGGAAAACACATACAGCCACATAAGGAGGAGTAAGTACTAAGATTCATTAGAAAACAGGCCAAAGGGTTTATAAGCAGCTGTAAAAAATTAAAAATCAATTGAGACTTCGGTGTTTAATACTTCACGCTCCCTCAAGAAGTCCAATGATCCTTCCTCAATGTAAACCGTTTTGTAACCGAACGTACAGAGTGACAACAGAATCTTAAAATAGTTACACTATTGCCATCATGTTTAACAAATCTGGGTATTTTACCTCAAACCATTTGGGTAATAGTTGTAACAAGTAACATTTTAATTTCATTTTTTATTTTCCATTTGACAATGTGTGCAATACTTATGAGTACATTTAACATATGGTGGCTGGTGATCTCATCCAATAAAAAGAATTCGACACTTAACCCACCCATCAAAAAAAGCCAGTGACTGACCTACTGCAGGTAACCTCACCAGTCCCCAATAGCTGATGTGGCCCCAGTCACCAAATGGAACAGGGAGTTGCATGATAGATAACATCCCTGGATATAACAGAGTGTTAAAAACCGTCGTCAGTTGCAGAGAATATAGAAAAAATATTTTAACCAATTACGTCGAAACTAAATGATTCAACAATTACGTACATGATATTCAGTGGTTCCAACCACAATCCACGAGTCGTTGTTAAAAATCCCCGGTAACATTGCAGAACGTAACTTGGGTTAGCCATTGACAACAGGGTATATTTGTGACGTAGTCTCTCGCCCCGGGCAAAAAAATTTTCACATCACAGACGACTTTATAAACACCCCCAGAATATATATATATATATATAATAATATATATATAAATATACTATATATATATAAAAATATATATATATATATATATATATATATATATATATATATATATATATATATATATATATATATTTTCAACACAAAAAACCTACTTCCACTACATCCAACAATGGATTTTTATTACATCAATATTTCCATACACTTGACTCAAACCACAAGAGGACGAACGACCATAGCATACAGAAGCTGACCATTAATAAACAATAACACCAGAAACAGGATTGGACCCCGTAATTAAATATTGCCCCCACCACGACAGAAGCCACACCCGGCTAATAATACACATAGCAATAAACGATGCAATGGAACTGGCCAAACAACTTGCCATAATCACCATCTGCAAATATATCAGTAACAATATCACCGATCTAATCGATCCAGTGACTACACAGTGCCTTTCGCTCAACTAGCTAAGGTCTCCTTGTACCGAAAGCAAAGCACACAGAATGCAAAAACTTAACATAAATAATATCCAGGAAAAAAACCACAAGAACTACACCAGCCGTTCTAAGTATTGATATACCAAATAATCCTGACCACACTGAATAACGGCAAGAAAAGTGAACGAAAATGGTAGGCATCCACAATAATCCCAGCACCACAGCGACAAAGGGACAACGTTTGCACCGGGACTGTAACATCACCAAGAATGCCTTCACCTCCAAAAGTTACATTTCCTCTTCCGTTCTGGCCCAACTGGCCCAACAGGGTTATAAAATTCGTAATCAGGGTCGACACTCTACAGCGTGACCAACCTAAAAATTTTTTATAATATTAATTTATTTTTTTTTTACTTGTGGGGGGGACAAATCCCATTTCCCCACCCACAGAAAGGCACCCCCAATAAAGAAAACCCCACGAAAGGTTTTCCTTTCCCACCGGAAGGAGGGGTTTCATGGGGGGGGCCCAAAAAAACTCCCTATCGGGGGAGTTAATGGACGAAAAATCAGAATATGATACTTGTAAGACGGTGTGGCACCAATCCTCCCTTTCATTTCTTAGATAATGCCATAGAAGTAATGCACCACAATAGTTTTGTCGAAAAAAATTAAAGCAATCACACAATGTTTTTCATTTTAGGGGCCTTTTCATTTTGGCCAAAGTTTACACACAGGTACAGGCAGCGGGAACCAAATAAACCTACTAACGGTAGCTATACCCAGGTCTCACACACACATTTCCCACCCCAGGTAATTACTGAGCCAGGTCACCAACCTGGTCCATTACAGGTAGTCGTGCAGGATACCAATGAAAGTCCAGCACCTGTCTATTGACAATAATTACATTAATGGTAACAAATTAAAATATTCATTATCCAAGGTATCAATAAATAAAGCAATCATCTCAAGTATACAACAACCAGTCTACATACTGTAAACATACAAAAATTATACCATGAAATAATATACATTGAATATAAAAATGGTCCATATATGCCCTAAGGCATAGTGATACAAAAATCATATACCATAATACATCTTCATAACTCAGCTTCAAAATGATTATAAATACATTTCTTCCAAAAATCAAAGAAAATAACTCTCTACGTACTCCTGTCCCACCACAACTTCATACCTAGATAAGAAGCCGCACAATATTATGTACCCCCTGAATTGATAGAATAGTAAAGTTAATTGCTGCAGCAATAATTGACCATCATGACAACTAGCACTGGTGTAATATATTAAGCCGAACTGCAAAAATACAGTGTTTAGTGAACTGTTTGGAAGGAAAAAATACGCTCCCCAACAGGTCCTCGAGCCAGCAAAAGCACCATGGTACATAAACTACGTTAACATTACAAAGCATATTTCAAAATGCAGCATTATTCCCTGCATTGCTAAAGCATTAGCAATACATAATATTTACAAGTTAAACCAAAATCTTCATATTGAAATCAAAGTTGCTGGGGGCGGTGTGTCCGTGATTTACAGACTCAAAGTTTCGTTTCAGGACAACCGAAACAACTTTACATAACAACAAACCCTAAACTTAAACCCTACTATAGCTAAACTATTAGCAAGTGGTCTGAGCAACGACATAAGCTATCTGCCTAACTGCATTACGAACGCGCACACCCTGTTTTTTTTATACGACGGTAGTTATTTTAATTGATATCGTCTGCTATACATAGGCAGTGCGCAATATTTTTAGTTCAACTAGAAATTATATAAATTTAATTAGATACTTCACGGATTAGTGAACGCAAGTAACAAACGTTCCAAATTATGACGTGTTAGCGATGATAAGGTCACGCTTCGTGACATAGATACCGACCCATGTTACGTTTGTCCGTCCAGAAGAAGAGCCGTGAAGTCGTGTTTTTACCTCCTTCCAACCAAGTTAGGCTTTGCTAATATCCATATTCTTCCAATAGAATGGAAAAAAGGCCTTAGGGTCAGTCCAGATAATATTATATACGATATGAATTCATAAAGGTTTGTAGATAAACTCTGCATTAACTGAAGGATAGTTGATAAGATTGTTTATTATTTCGTCAAGACTCAAAACTCTCATTTCTGGCGACCTGATCCAGCAAGCACATGTAATACGCCATGAGTTCTGTTTGACATGATTCGATGTGACAACGGACGGATAAAATATATATATTCAAGTAATTCTAATGATACTGTATGTTAATATTATACCTGCTTGAAATGTCTTCGTTCGTATGTGAACTTGTTAAAAAATTATTGAAAACACCAATCCAAAAGACTTAATCCACATCGATAACGTTACGGTTTTTTGTTTTGGTTGTCAAATGACAATGTTGATTGTATTGTTAGTTGAAGAACCTCCCGTCTATAAAAAAGGTATACCAATATAATAATGAAATACGAAAAGGAACCAATTGTCTTCTGGAAACACTCATTACACAGATGAAACAATATAAATAACGTGACCCTCAGTTGAATACTTATTAAAAAAAAACGAACGAGCACGCATGTCGCAACTTCAACTAGATTGAAAGAACCAGCTCGCGACCAGCAACCCGTATCGTACTAACCTTTACACACTCCCACCTATACCAAAAGTCACAACGTGCTATTTTGGTCCTTGTCGCGCAATGACAATACCGTCTACAAATCTAACGGCGCGACACTCATCAAACACTAACCGCCAGAGTGTGCGCCCAACTACACGAGCCCCCAGACAGCCCTCAGCTGTCAACGACTAAACTACTTACACTATGGATTTTATTCAACCAATACTTTTCCATACACTGACTCGAACCACTATGGGAGGACAACAATAGCATACAGTAGCTGACATTAATAAACAATACACCTGAAAACAACAGTTAGGTGGTCCCTGTAAAAAAATATTGCGCACACACAGAAGAAGCCACACACTGCTAATAATACACATAGAATAAAGTAACGAAGCAATTGAACTATTAACTGCCCAAACCTACTTGCCATACACCCAAGCTCAGTATAGCAGGTAACATAATCACACACGATCTAAATCTATCCAGGACTACATACACAGAGACTTTATACGCCTCACTAGCTACGCACTGTACTGAAGCAAAAGCACTTCATGAATGGCAAGATACTTAACAAAAAAATATCCAGGAAAAAACCACTCAAGAAATCTCACACCAGCGTTCAAGTAGTATACCCAAATAATCCTGACCACCTGAAATATCGGCAAGAATATGGAACGAAAAAGTGGCATTTCACATAATCCCAGCACCACAGCTGAAAAGGGACAACGACCTCGCACGTGCCTGAAGAACCATCTCCTATAATGCCTTCCCTCCAAAAATTTCATATCCTCTACCCGTTCCTGGCCCAACTGGCCCAACAGGTTTTAAAAAATTCGTATCATGGTCGGCACCCCAAACTCTACAGCGTGACCAACTTAAAAATGTAAAAAAAACTTAAATCACTGTGAAAATATATATAAAACACTTGCTGAAGATACCAGCAAAATGATGGAGCCAAAAGTCAACGACAACCACTGTCACAACATGCAAGCTAAGTACCCGTACACATGCACCAGATTACGTACGGACCTTTATTTTTTTAAATCCACCATCACTTAAGATCTTCCCATGAAGAACAACCTCAATTTAACTTTTATGACAAATCAATTTTATTTATTTAACCCTGTTAATTATCAAATGTTTCTATAACTGATTCCGTATTACGTAATTAATTTACAGCACTGACTGTAAACGAATTATTTTTAGCCAGCCTCCAAAAATTTAACACATAATATAATAATTTACGTTTACTACAATGTGTGTCTAATCATGAGTTAGAGTATAACAGATAATACATCAAATTAAAGTACATTGGATGAACAATATAAAAAATCCATATGCCTTTCTAGCTAATTTTATGTAATGTTTTTATGTTATAACAGGATTAACATGTACACGGAAAAAAGAAAATAACTTGAGATAAAATTTTGGAACCAAAATAAAATTTTCGACGTAAACGTAAGTCTATGTAACATAAATATCGGTTAAAATCACATAGAACAGATTTTCAACTGCTCTCTATCAATTCCTTTGTGTGCAGGTACTCCATTTTAAAAACACAGAAAAAGTAAGAAAAGTTATGGTTGATCACGCCGCCCACCAGATTGTTTTGTTCACAGTGTCACATATTATGTAACATATCCTGGTTTTTATTCGAGCCGAATTTTTTATGTGGCGATACGAGAGACAAAACACGATTAAAAAGATGAAGAAAAAAATGTGAAAAAAAATCCTTTCAAACGCAAATAAAAAAGACGTAAAAGCTTGTTGAAATTAGACCAGTTGTGTGTTTTATACTCTTTCCGTTCGAGATAAATTCCGGGCAGTAAAGAATAAATCAGAACTCGAAAGAAACAATGAAAAAAATCAGCGTCTTTTAAAAGATCTTCACGTCTATACAGTCTAACACATTTCGGCGCGGTTCGGTTCGATCGGCCTTCTGCGTCCTATTATTAGATCTTACGGTACGGAATCAGTTTATTTTTTTCTGGTTATATTATTAAATTTATAATTTATTATTCGGAATCCTTATCAAAATGTTTGTTAATTTGATGACTGCACCCGTTGACTCATTAAAAAAATACATACAGAGCCTATTAAATTTCTAAATTGCTGAATCACGTCAGACTGAGGTCTCATAAAATCGAGTCAAAACATATATTTTTCCTCACAGAAGGGGGAGGGGAGGGGCGGATAATGCATTATTTATAGCTCAATGACTCAGAATGTTATTAACATTCCAACCCTATGAATATACATGCCATCCCTAAGAGCCCCCGAAATAGAAGTAACCAACCTTCTAATCCTAAATCTCAGTCCAATAGTCTAAACTTGTGCAAAGGTCGTCCATAACATTGTTTTTAAATAAAAAGAGCTCCTTTCCTTTTATTCGAATTTCGCCAATATTGAACCACTACTGCAGAACAGGTTAGAAAAAACCCCCGCGACGACAAAGAAAAGACGATCATGTTCTCACTGTGTGTTTGATGAAGTTATCTAGAACATCCATTAAAATCATTCACGTAGAAGCCAACAAAGATTTCATTAGGTTGTCACCTGACCTCATTGCTAGATAACACGACAAGACATGGCGGGGTAATTTAATAATTAGAAAATAACTAATATATTAGTCTCGGCATAGTTTACCGGGATCCAGAATTGCTCCAATTTTGCCCAGCAGTAAAGGGTACGCATGACATCTTGTTTTCTTGAGCTTTTAAGAGGGACCGCAGACGCAGCTAGAGGAGATGAAATGCAGTCAGCGACATCATCGCTTTACAGCTTTGCGACACGGGTCAAGAGCGAACCAGATCTGACCAGACCCTACATGTCCCACCTCCCAAGTGGTGGTTCCAGTAAAACAGGCTGCACCACTGCAGTTTTTGGCTGAGAGAGTGGGATGGAAGAAACCCCCCCCGAG